>CAUZXS010005861.1:0-40000 GCA_963585895.1 Sepioteuthis lessoniana
CCAGCCGTTTAGTTAGCGTCCAAGTAGTGCATCCATATAGCAGTATCGACACGACCGCTACCTAGAAGAAACTGCGTTTCATTTTATCAGTCATGTTTGGTTTATATATGATCGAAAGCCTATCATATATATATATATATACATATATATATATATTCAATTTTATATATATTACTATAATTTGCATTATGCTCGTGGAGATATATATATATATATATATCCGCGAACATAATGCAAATTCTAGTAATATATATAAAATTGAATATAATCCTTCTATTTTTTAAAAACAGTTACCAGAGATCATGTTCTTCCTGATAAGCTCTTTCCAGTCTGAAAAATTTTTTAAATTTAACCAATTTTAAAGTAGCTCAAATTTAAATTTGAAACCCACTGAAATAAACTTGATTTTTTAAAAATCGGAAATAAATACGACGCAATTTTGTATAGCATTCACCCGTCTATGTTCAATTTGCATTATTACATTTCATTGTTAATAAACAAGGAATAAATTCTTATCTTTAACCAGCCGGATAGACTTGAGAATGGTAGGATAGCGTCAACGTAGTCAAGAACATTCTGTCTGATGATCTATAGCCAAGAAACCGACTGTCATCAAGGAAGGTTGGCTTTGGGGTTCAATCCCAGGTCGAGTCATACCAAAGACTCAAAAAATGGTACTTAATGCCTCCTTGCTTAACACTCACCATTATAAGGAAATGGACACGGCGACACGAGTTCAAATCCTGGACGAGACTGATTGCACTTCACATAGCACTAATACCCTTGGGAAATGTATGAATCCAATATTTCTCCCTCCAGCTATGGGTAAATAGTAGGACAGACTAGGTTCTTCAGCCTTGGTGAGGCAACTAGTCAAGGAGAAGGAAAACTCTGAATTCAAACCTGTTAAACTCTGCTTAAAAATTGACCTTGTGTCATATCCTGCCCGAGCGGAGGGGTTGGTAAATAGTACCATTCTAAGGTAAGCATCAAGGGTAAAGTCGAGCAATCAAAAGAATGAGGTAGCACTCCCATACACCTCGTTTTAGTAGCTATTGAAAAGGAAGCCTTCGGGTCCCCCTCGACTAAGGTCGCCAACTTTACTTTTTTATTGAAAAATCTTTATCACTAAAAAACTGATATCACACACACACACACACACACACATATATATATATATATATATATATATAGTTTTTTTTATTGTTGTAGCACCACTGAATTCACATCTCAGGACAAAAAATACTTACGGATAATACTGTTGTATATTGACCTTCGACCCGGACAAACATGCCATTCCAAAGAGATGCACCGGAAGGAAGTAACACATTCCAATGGCCGGTAATCGATAGAAATCACGTAGGTGGATTTGGCTGACGAAATGGGACAAGGTAAAAGCCTATGATACACTCGTAGACTGATGCACCGGAAGAGAGTGACCTTTGAACTGCATGACAGTTATTTCCGCTTGATGACGATCAAACATGCCATTCCAAAGATTAAGTGGTCGTTTGAGTGGGCGATTGAACTATTATATAATTCGGTGGGGACAGGAAGTCAGAGAGTTGAAGGTCAGATAAAATGGAGGTAAGATGTGGTTGAGAAAGCCACTACCCAGCAGAAGGGGCCCCAGTAGTTTTGGAGACCCGTTGGTGACAATATGTGGTAGAGAAAGCCAGCAGTCAGCAGAAAGCTGAGCCCCCGGGCCTCCGGTTGAGCATCAGGAGAACGAGAAAGACACAACGCTGATGGCCATAAGAGTGGGGGTCAATATATTGCAGTCTTTGTTCAGTCTCCAACTCCCTCTCACACGCAAACCTTACAATGAAGTGAGAGGTATATTTTTTTAAAGAAGTCTTCGCTCGTCTTTTATTATTGTGTCGTCGTTATGATTCTGCATATTTATATGTATTATGTGTTTGTATAGTTAATCATGGTCATGGCTATACAACAATACAACAATTATATACAAAAACAATAACAAAAAACGACTGCAAATCCTTGATGTAATTTAATCAGGAAATTAAAAAAAACATAAACAAAATAACATTTAACACAGGCACTAATATATTAAACATCTTTAATAGCTAACATCACCAACCCATCAGATCGATCTCTCCCAACGAGATATATTTATTAAAAACGCTCCACGACAAATAATCTCCCCAATAGAACATTTTAAAACAAAACGTCGAAAACGTTTTTTAAAAAACAAAATAAAAAAATAAAATTATAAATTAAAACGAACCCAACAACTCAATTCAAAAAAGAAATACTTAGACTAAACAGCCACCCCAAAAGACGATCCCATAAAACGACCAGAGTGTTGTGGCTTATTAGGGAGTAGAAAGAAGACACAGAAGAAGAGATAGTAGGTCGAACAAGTATGTTGAATAAACAGAACATAGGTACAAAAAAGTGTTAGTAAAGCAGGTAGAAGTGCCTGTGGTGTAATAGTTATCGTCGTAGGAAATGGACACGACGACACGAGTTCAATTCCGGGACGAAACTGATTGCATTTCACATAGCACTAATACCCTTGGGAAAGTTATGAATCTAATTATTCTCCCTCCAACTATGGGTAAATAGTAGGGCAGATAAGGTTCTTCAGCCTTGGTGAGGCAACTAGTCTAGGAGAAGGAAAACTCTGAATTCAAACCTGATAAACTCCGCTTAAAAATTGACCTGGAAACTGTCAGGTTCGACTGCTGGGAGGAAGTCGGTATTTGTCGTACGTCCCTCCAACCGGACGAGTGTGGCACAAGGCCTTTTTAGGTGGGTCCGGGCACAGGGCCGAAGCCCAGACACGACCAGCGGCTCCCAAAATGCCAAGAGCTCCGTCGGCATTCCCCTAAAAGGGCCGTCTCAGGCGATAAACCTAGCTCCTCCAAAGAGGGTTAGAGTCTGGGGAGACGGCCCGCAGAAGCATGAGGATGCCGGTCTTGGCGCGACGACGGAATCCATGTCAGACGCGCCAACCGGAATCCATGTCAGACGGTCTCGACTGACTGCCAGCAGAGCCAGGACACATCAGGCCAGATCTATGTATCAACCAGCGCTGGAAGGTATATTTGTCTCTGCCTCCCACCAAGCAAGACTTGACACAAGGTCAGATGACACGAAGGTGGATTATAGTGGGGATTTAGGGTAGGGGAAGGTCGGGCACGTGCCGAGGCTCGATCCCTGCCTACTGGACTATGCTGGTCATCGACCTACTTAGTGCAATGTGGGCCTGATGAGCCTAGCTGAACATGCATCAAGTCTGTGTCCAGGCACATAAGCCTGATTATAGCTTAAGCTGGACTGCAAGGTCCAGTACTATACAAAGGCGACAAAAGTGACAATGTTGCCGCTCGCCCACCCTTTCGGCTTCAAATCTGCTATGGAACATTGTCTATTCAACATGGATGCCAGACAGTCTGCTGAAAAGCCTCTGCTAATTTGATGTCTAGTCTATTACTAATGATTTCCGTGATTAGTTTACTTTTGAAGATTTTCCGAGGAAGTTCTCGAAATGTTGTTTCCACATGTGTATTCGTTCTTCTTGGCTGATAGCCTTCAGTTTAGCTTTCACAATGCTCTCCTTTTTGTCACTTCGTTTTCCGTCTGTCATGCTATCCTAGATTATCTATCTTCAACCGAGTCTCTAATCCTACTGTTCTGATTTTGTATGTATTCTGTTTGTTCTTTTAGGTATATGTTATTTAATTCATTTTGCGCCTTCTTAAGTTTCTGAGCATTGATACTGGTTGGGTTCTTCCTATTGCATTTAGAAGCAGTTTTTATGTCTGCACGCTTTTTCCAATGTCTCCTATTGAACTCTAAGTTTAGCTTTTTGTTTAATTGGTATGCATTCTGCTGCTGCTTCTAAGTGGGCATGTTACATTCCGCTCTCTGGCCAAACAAACGACAACACGTAATATATATAACAATATATATTTATTTTCTCGACGGACGCTTGTGTGAAGTAGGAGCATTCAGGAGAGAAATTAGAATCGTTCGTCTATGAGGCTTGGACTCTTCGATGTATGCAGACGATGGCCGAGACAACACACACGCGGCAACGACGGGACAAGCTTTCGTGAACCGTGGAATTTTTCACTCTCTTCCGTTCAATTCGTCGGCCTTATATTACCTACAAACTCCGACGCGGAGATATGGACATGCCTCCACGCCCCCGCAATTTCTTCCGATATCTGGCTATCGGGATGTGTCACTTCCGTCGTCTTTGGAATGGCATGGGTGATCGTCATCAAGCGGAAATAACTGTCATGCAGTTCACAGGTCACTCTCTTCCGGTGCATCAGTCAATGACTGTACTGCTGGATTTTACCTCTGTCCCTTATCATCAGCCAAACTCGCCCACGCCAATGGAATATGCAACTTCCGCGTCTTTGGAATGGCATGTATGATCGTCATCGAGCGGAAATAACTGTCATGCAGTTCACAAGTCACTCTCTTCCGGTGCATCACTTTGTGACGGTACGGTGAGATTTTTTACCTTGTCTCATATTGTCAGCCAAGCTGTTTTTTACAGGCATTGACAAAGTTCTCATATACGTTATTCGGAGTATGTGTTTCTGCTATTTCCTGAAGTGCATCGATTTTGTTTTTTCGCGTTAACATATATTTATCTCTAATATCCCTGTTGTTAAGCAGAGACAAGTCATAGGGTACGGTTGGTGTTGTTCGGAGTTTAAAAATTAAACAGTTTTAATTAAAAAAATAAACTTACACATTACATTCTGATAAGAACCAAAAGTACTCCACTTACCATAAATGACTCCTCTGGAGACATCAATAATTAATTTCAAGATCACAGCATTAGAACTCTTGAAAGAAAAAAGAAAAACGTTCGAAATATCAGGGATTCCATTTTATTTAACCAAATCTATTCATATACAAGGGGCATACGATAAGTTTCCAGACTATTTTCGTATGGGCACTTTTATTGATAGTACACACATGAAACACTTGTCCCCTTCGAAGTGATCTCCTCCGGCTGCAATCCACTTGTTGTACCATTCTAACAACTTCTGGAAGATCCCATGGAAGTCCTCTTGCGTGAGCAGGTCAATGACCTTCGTCACAGCCTCTTTCATCTCCTCAATTATCTCATAACGACAGCCTCTGAGCTTAGGGAATAACCAAAAGTCACAGGGAGCAAGTTCTGGACTATAGGGAGGGTGATGAACTGTCTTGATGCCCATCTTAGTCAAATAGTCTATGACAAGGATGGAGTTGTGGACTGGTAAATTTTCCTGGTGGAAATGCCACTGACCCAATTTAAAAAGTGCTGACCTTTTCCGACGGAATCTCTGCCTGAACTCCATTAAAACCTCATCATAGTAACCCTAACCCTAACTCATTGACCAATCAATTGTGGTATATTGACTTCTTTAGTCCTCCCACACCTCTCCTCATCCCTCACAGACTCCCTGTCTTCCTTGAATCTCTTATGCCACTCAAAAGCTGATGCTCGATTCATACTAGATGCTCCAAAAGCAGTCTGAAGCTTTCCATACGTTTCTGTGGCATCATTTTTTCCAAGATTAAAACAGAATTTTATTGCATATCGTTCTTCTAAAGTGTCAGATTGCATTTTTGAAATTCACCTGCTGTGACAATGAGACTTTAGTAGGGTGTATTCCAATTGCTGTTGTAGCTGTTCCTTTGAACCTGAAATCATAAAAATTGATCAGTCATCTCATAAGATGTATAGCAATAATATAGTTAATTTTCAAGACTCTACAACAATTTTAAATGCCCATACGAAAAGAGTATGGAAACTTATCGTATGTACTCCAAATATATATATATATATATATATATATATAACCTCTCCATATGAGCAGGATATGCCACAAAATCAATCTAAAATGGTCCTGAGCTCTGAGTTGTTCTCTTTGACCAGTTACCATACCAACGTTAAAGAGCTTAGTCTGCCCTACTATTTAGCCATAACTGGAAGGAGAATAGTTTTATCCATACCTTTCTGAAGGTACTATTTACCAACCCCTCCGCTCGGGCAGGATATGACACAAGGTCAATTTTTAAGCGGAGTTTAACAGGTTTGAAGGTGCAACGTGAAACACTAACAACCTTGTCCAGTATTTGAACTCGAGTTGCAGGGTTCAAATATATATGTGAATGTATAAATTAATACAGAGAGAGGCAGAGAAAGACCGAAGAAGAGAATGGCTTATGTGTGTGTGTGTATGTGTGTGTGTGTGTGTTAAAAACTCTTCGTCAGATGATCGCATAGGCAAGAAACTGACCAAGTACCGTTGACATTTTCCTTGATATAGCGCACATTCAGCAACCTTTATAGATACACGAAAATACATTTGGTATATATATATATATAAACCAAATGTAGTTATATATATATGCATATATATATATATATATATATATATATAACGAATGTAGTTTTATATATATATATATATATATATACATATATATATATATATGTATATATGCCAATATAGTTTTATATATATACACACCAAATCCATTATATATATATATACATACATATATATATATATATATATATATATATATATATATATATATAATGAATATTGTTTATGAAAATAATCATATAAGTTAATCGATTTGTTTAGTTTTAAAACTTTGTGGATTTTATTGTTTATTTTATTTAAAAGAAAAATGTAACTTTTATCATTTAAACCGAATGACTTCCTTTTTTGTACTGAAAAAATCTCTTGAAATTTTAATTTTCTCCAGTTTATTCAACAATTCTTTTGTTTCTTTGTTTTTTTTTTTTAGATGGTGAATAAGTTTAAAATAATCATAACTAAATAAGAAGTCCAAATAAAATTTTCTTTAGATATTTTTTATTTTTTCTATTATTCAATTTTTAGAATAATTTGAAAATCCTTGTTTCTTATTCTTTCGGGTTATCTAAAGTTTTTCTTCCCTCTAGACAAAAAGCATCTCAGATATGCGCTGAGATGCATCTTCAGGGATGTTATATGCCTGGGGGTGATATATTGTTTTGGTTCTTCATTAGAATCTCTGGCCCAAGCCCATCTGTAAATGACCAAACCCCTACTCGTATCCAGCTAGTTATCCATAATGTGCTTCTCCTAAAAAAAAAAAAACTAAAAAACCTGGAAGGAATATTAATCTAAAACATAAAATGATAAAATCGTAATTTAAAACTTGAATTTACTCACATAAATTTTTATTTAGAATTACCCTATTTGAAATTTTCTGAACACACTAGAATTTTGCCTGTGGATAAATTTCTTTGGTTTCATTGAAAAATAGAGGAGTTTGAATTATCTACCCTTGCTTCTAAAATAATCCTCTGTGCGCCAAAAATGATAATTGCTCAGTCGGCTAGGGCTGTACAATACACTGACTGCTTGTCTGCAGAGAGGTATACTCCACCCCCAACGAGTGTCCTGATTATGACACTAAACAATCTGATGGTGAGGTTCCAGCAGTGCTGGAGCTTTGGGGAATGTGGAGTACCCCTTCATTGCCATTGCTCCCAGGTCCAATCTGGCCCGGCGTCGTAGCACCTGATAGGGTCCTATCTATGGGTTAAATAGAACTAATGGCATAATTATGCTAAACTGAATTGTTTGATCAAACTGAATAGCTCAAAATAGAAATGTTTTTGACAATTAAACCACACTTACATTCATACTGCGTGCTTATACTAAACTGAAACCGTACTTACATTTAAACTGCGTGTTTATGCTAAACTGAATTATTTGAAATAGAACTGTTTTTGACATTGAAACTGTATTTACACTAAACTGAATTGTTTAATATAGAACTGTTTGGACATTTAGCTGTGTTAACAAAATCTGTACTGATACTAAACTGAATTAGCTGAATTAGAACTGCTTGACTAAACTGAATAGCTAGAAATAGATTTTTTTTTCACAATTAAACTGTACTTACATTAAAACTCCGTGCTTATACAAAACTGAATTGTTTGAAATTGAACTGTTTTTGACATTGAAACTGTACTTACACTAACCTGAATTGTTATATAAAACTGTTTAAATAAACTGAATAGTTTGAAAAGGAAATGTTTTTGTCAATTAAACTGTGTACTCATGCTAAACTGAATTGTTTTAAATAGAACTGATTATTTACATAAAAATGGAGTTGGCGTTAAATAACCAACAAAGGTTGATATGCCTCAAAACCCAACCAACCAAAAATGATAAATTAATTCTAATTCCCTCATAGTGCAATAAGAGGGAAATCAGTGATTTCCGAAACGATTAAAATAACCAAAGAGACATTAGTAAGTAAAGTTGGCGATGTTAGTCGAGGGTGACCCGATGTCCCGTATGTAACAATGGATGTCAAAGGTATGTGTGTCAATGTGTGCCCATATGTATTTGAGTGTATGCGATAGAGATAAAATCAAATATTGATAATTACCTACTTGTTAATGTCTCTTTGAGTACCGGACATTGACCTAGGGGTTAGAGTGTTCGCCAATGGCTCGGGAGACCTGGGTTCAATCCCAGGTCGAGTCATACCAAAGACTCAAAAAATGCTACTTGATGCCTCCTTGCTTAACACTCAGCATTATAAGGTACGGATCAAGGGTAAAGTAGAGCAATCCAGGGAAGAAGTAGCGCCCTCCCCTACACCTTGGTGTAGTAGCTATCGAAAAGGGAGCCTTCGGGTCACCCTCGACTATGGTCGCTAACTTTACTTTACTTAACTTAAGTACTATTTCAATATCTGACACGATTTTTCTAATTGAGGAATATTTAAAATGTGGAAATGTTTGAATTTTTTTTAAGGTTATAAACTTCTAAAACCTATTGTAATATTTACAGGAAACTTCACAGGTTTTAAACATTTGATATATAAGCTTACTAAATATTGAAAATAATCGAGTTACTTTGGTAGAATATAATAATTGTGTTGGGTTGGTTGGATTTTATGGCATATCAACCTTTGTAGGTTATTTAATGCCAAATCCCGTTTATGAGTACATTAATTACGAGGTGCATACGATAAGTTTCCAGAATTTTTTCGTATGGGCATTTAAAATTGTCGTAGACTCTTGAAAATTCAGTATGTTATTGCTATATATCTTATGAGATGACCGACAGATTTTTATGATTTCAAGTTTAAAGGAACAGCTACAGCAGCAATTGTAATACACCCTATTAAAGCCTGATTCTCACAGCTGGTGAATTTCAAAAATGCAATCTGGACGTGAGGAAACTTTAGAAGAATGATATGCAATAGAATTCTGTTTTTAAACTTGGACAAAATGCCTCTGAAATGTATGGAATGCTTCAGACTGCTTTGGGAGCATCTTGCATGAATCGAGCATCAGTTTTTGAGTGGCAAAAGAGATTCAAGGAAGACAGGGAGTCTGTGAGGGATGATGAGAGGTGTGGGAGGAGTAAGAAGTCAGAACACCTGAGTTGATTGGCCAGTGGGTTAGGGTTTGGGTTACTATGTTGGAGTTTTAAGGGAGTTCAGGAAGAAATTCCTAGGGAAGAGGCCAGCACTCTTCAAATCGGGTCAGTGGCATTTCCAGCAGGACAATACACCACTCCACAACTCCATCCTTGTCACAGACTCTTTGAGCAAGATGGGCATCAAGACAATTCCTCAGCCTCCCTACAGTCCAGAGCTTGCTCCCTGTGACTTTTGGCTATTCCCTAAGCTCAGAGGCTGTCGTTATGAGACAATTGAGGAGATGAAAGTGGTCTGGGAATCTTCGATGAAACTTCATGCATTATCTGGTTAATGTACAGTGATCAACAGCAATTTCTCTTTGTTTGTTTCTACAGCGTATTACCCAGTTCAAACTTACAAAACGTAAGTTCTCGTTGTACTTTCACCTGTCAAATAACACAGAGGCTAAAGCAATATACAACTTGTCAGCGCATCAACTACCAGGATACTACCTATCATAGCTGCTACCAACCATAGCACAAGTCTTAGAATGCTTTGGTCATGTGATATACCTTAAACCTGCACGTAATAGCAAAATATTGCAAAATTTTCAACTTATCCTATTATTTAGTGAGTGTTTCATTAAATATATGTGTGTGTGAGTGAGTGTGTGCTTGGTTTTTTGTTTAATGGTATAGCAAACTCTAGCTCAATACTGAGAGAAATGGCTACTATATTATTAAAATCAATAACTGATAGATAGATAGATAGATAGGAACAGACTATGATAAGAAAGAAAGAAAGAAAGAAAGAAAGAAAGAAAGAAAGAAAGAACTTCGATAGACTGATAAATCGATTGATTGATAGAAATAGATTGGTTGTCAATTTGGATGCTTAAAACCTTTTACACCATCAACTCCTTCATGGAATTCTTGACACCACATCGACTCCAGGTATGTACAAAGAATAAATAGATAACAATTATAACAAGTGAGTGTGCAGTTTTCATATTCATCAATCAGGGAAACTGCATAATAAACCATAGGTTGTCAATCAGGGAAACTGCATAACATGCCACGCTTTCCATTGGTATCAATCAAGGAAACTGCATAACAAACCCTGCTTTCCATAAGTGTCAACCAGGAAAACTGCATAATGAACCCTGCTTTCCATTGGTATCAATAAGCGAAACTGCATAATAAACACTGTTTTCCATTGGTATCAATAAGGGAAACTGCATGACAAAACCTGCTTTCCATAAGTGTCAGTCAGGGAAACTGCATAATAAACCCTGCTTTCCATAGGTTTCAATCTGGAAAACTGCATAATAAACCCTGATTTCCGTTGTTATCAATAAGCAAAACTGCATAATAAACCCTGCTTTCCATTGGTATCAATAAGGGAAACTGCATGATAAAACCTGCTTTCCATTAGTCTCAATCAGGGAAACGGCATAATAAACCCTGCTTCTCATAGGTGTCAATCAGGGAAACTGCATAACAAACCCTGCTTTCCAATGGTATCAATCAGGGAAACTGCATAACAAACCCTGCTTTCCATTGGTATCAATAAGGGAAACCGCATAATAAACCCTGCTTTCCATAGGTGTCAATCAGGGAAACTGCATAACAAACCCTGCTTTTCATACGTATCAATAAGAAAAACTGTACAACAAACCCTGCTTTCCATATATAAAAAACAGGGAAACTGCATAACAAACTCTGCTTTCTGGATCCATCAATAAGGGAAACTGCATACCTAGCCATGTAAAATTGTTGTTTTATATTCTCTCTCTAGAGCAAAACTCTCATAAACTATTGGGAAACAAAAAGAAAAAACATTTACTGCCATTTTGCAAATCACGGGAAATGTGCAAAATATTGAATATGATGTTGTATAACATTCCCATAATACACGGATGTGTGAAATAGACATAGGGAATCTAAAAACACGAAACTTTACGAAATTTGGTTCAGGTACGAAACTTTTTATTACCTTTGAGTTAATGAGGAGAGTGAGGCACTATCTTTCTATGCCGAATTTTTCCCTCTGCCACCCCCACTACCACCACGTGCGGCACCCAGCCGCAAACTACTAGTCTGGTCTCGGCGAGCCCCGAAAGTCAACCTTCTTCCTCCGAGGCAAGAACTCAACTCTCTGACTTTTTCTCAAATCCCAAAATCCTCAGCCCACGCTTCCGGTGCATGTCGTCACTCACACCTCCTGGTCACATTTCCTGTCTGGGGTTTTATTTTGACATCTGTAAATGACGCACCCTCTCCGCGTGCGCGTGACACCTGCGTTAATGTTGCACCTAACTTATCCATGCACTAAGCGAAAGGTTCTCATGTTATATACTCATCTACATCATCACAACGACACAATAATAAAGACGCAGTGACAAAGTCTTCTTTACAAATATATTTTACCTCTCTCTTTATTGCAAGGGTTCGAAAGGGTTGTTCAAGGTTTGCATGTGAGAGGGTGCTGGAGACCGAACATAAACTTCATATTTTGACCCCACTGTTATGACCGTCACGTTGTGTCTTTCTTGTTCTCCTGATGCTGGGGTCAACTCCATCGGGGGTTTCCGAGGGCCCCCTCGGTCGGGTGTGGCTTTCCCTACCACATCTGGTCTATAGCTGTCTGGAATTCTACTGGCAACTGCTCTGGCTCGTCGAACTCAACTGAGTTAGATAATAATTCAACGCCCACACGATCGCCCACTGGATCTTTGAAATCGAATGTTTAATCGTCAGAAATAACTGTCATGCAGTTCACAGGTGACTCTCTTCCGGTGCATCACTGTAGTGGCACCGTGGGACCTTCACCTTGTCTCATATTATAAGCCTTAATCCGCCCACGCGATCTCTTTCGATTACTGGCCATTGGAATGTGTCACTTCCTTCCGGTGCATCACCTAGGAATAGCATTTTTGGGCCGGGTCGAAGGTCAAAATATAACACTCAGCCTAACTAAACCGAAAGGCATGATATATAAAACGAAATCCCTTCGCAATTATATTACAGTTGGAATTCAATATAAAAGTTTTCAAACCAATCAAAGTAAGAGGAAATTAAAATAGTAAATATTAAATTGAGAAATAAAAAGAGAGGGGAATTCGTTTGCTGTCAGTTGGTTGGCTGTGTTTTATGGCATGTCAACTTTTGTCGGTTATTTAAGGCCCAATTCTGTTTATACATTGTTACGACTAGGCTTTCGCTAGGACTGTGGTAGCTGGCTCGTAACGAGAATAATATAAAATATATATATATAATGTAATGTAAAGGTTCGATAAAAAATGGACGAACTATGGGAACGGAATTTCTCCAATCGAAGACTCTCGGTAAATCACAGCGGAATAAGCGGCAAGCACTCACAAAACCAACATAACACAATTTGAAGATTCAACAATAAAATTTATTACAAAATTTACAATGTAATTAGGGGAATACAAGAATTTAAAAAAAGGTTTAAGAACAAAAGGGGATGGAAAAATAACGATAATATCTATATCTAAAATCCGAGACGAATCACAAAGATTACAACTCAAATAGATTTGCAAGATAGACACAAAAGAAATATAAAACTCACTGAGGGTTTAAGGCTTGTTAATAATCTTATCTTCTTTCGTTTTTTTTTCTTTCGTAAGAGACGATTCAGCTTGAATATAAGTGCCACGAAGATCTCTGAAATCTGTTTCTTGGTCAAATTTCGGGTGGACTGGGACGAAGGTCTGAAGACTTCTCCTGAATAGATGTTAACGCCTCGAAGTCAGGACTGCTACTAATCGTTTGTCACTCAGCGAATGCGTCCAAAAAAGGGTCTCCGGCCAATTCCTAGGGTTGGACATGTGGCCCGTAAGGTCACTTAATGTTTACTCTAATAATTCCATGTTAGCTGAGATGGGTAAATAGGGAAAGGGGGTTGACTTGCAAGTCCATTCCTTGCCGTCTTCTTTTTTTCTTTTCTCTTTCTCTTTTACCCTCGTGAACTATCGAGCAAATCATGCGTAAGGAGAAAGGATAGGCTTGGCGCCTCTTTTTCTCCACTTCTTTATTTTTCGTCTCGGAATAATAAGGACAAATAAAACACATTTTTAATATACATGAAAAATATATTTCTCGTAATCAATCTATTTTCTACCCCACGTAACAACAAATATATTACATATATATGATTTATAAACGAATCGATTATGGATGAAGAATTTTAAACAATACATAGCTCATTTATTTGCACATAGTTAAATGCTTTCAAGCATTGCTATCAACCATTAATCGTTGCATTTGCACATAGTTAAATGGTTTCAAGTATTTTTATTTAACACTAGTAATTCCGTTCAATAATATTCAGTTAAATGGTTTCATGTTGAGAAAATGATTACATATTTCTACTCGACCCTGTTTAGTATTACCACTCTGGGTCAGAGAATTCGAGTGTCCTCCAGTCATGAGATTCTTAATACAAAAGATACAACTTGCCAGTAGAAACCTGCAAAATGGTACTGAATGAGAATAATTTTCCGCTGATCTGACATGCTTTTAGTCGTTGCTGATTGGTAAATATTCTCCTGCTACTGACTGGCAAGTCTATAAATATAATGGACTATATTATGGACGTCTTATATCCCAAGTCCGGGTGGGACAGCACCCAACAAAGCACCAACTATACGGCCACTTGCCTCCCATCACGAAAACTATCCAAGTTAGATGAATCAGACACACAGGACACAGCTGAAAAAGCAGGGACTAACTCATAAGTGATGTACACCTATGGACCCCCACATATTGCCGAGCAAAATCAGGACGACCAGCTCGAACATACATACAGCAGCTATGTAAGGATACAGGATGTAGTCCTGAAGACCAGCAGGAGGTGATGAACGATTGGGAGAAGTGGCGAGAGAAAGCCAGGAATATCCGTGCTAGCGGCACGACATGATGATGATGATGATGATATCCCAAATATTCCAACATCACCAATAGCAGTGAAATGATTTCTAGATTCCCCAAAGTTTCAGAACTAGGGCTTCACCATAAGACACTTTCAAAATTTTTCGTTTTGCATGTTAAAAAAGACTCAAGAATTTTGTTTTTCTAATCAGAATGAATTCTTTTCAGGCGATGTTTAATTTTCGCGGGTTTCAAGACATGATTACTGAAAGTCTTTTTCGCATAGCAGGCATTGTTTCATTAGTGTTGAGTATCACCCACCTTTTTCCACACAGTGAACTAGTCCATCTGCCATATATAGCAGTAGCTACTAATACCAAGGCAGACTAGAAAGTGAAGAGCAGCTTCTTATAGGAATAGTATTAGAGCGTTGGAGACTGGAGATCGCACTAAATCACCTTACTTGCTACCCTAATAACGGAAGCCAATACTATCGTTGGACTATATCTTTATTCTGTATTCACTAATCCTATGTTCTTGTCTACTAATAGTCTCTCTATTGTATATACTTTTTCCTGAGAATATATCTCTATTTCCTCTCATATCGTAGTTTGTCCTTTATTTAATATTACAAGCGTTCACTGACCAGAACGCATCAATTAGTAAATGCAAGTATGAATACAAATTTCAAAAATTCTTGTAAATATTGTCTGCACTTCTTTATAACATTAGTTGCCGCCATTGTGGTTCCTGGAAATGGGCAAATTTAAACAGTAAATACACATCTATCAGTTCACTAACACCACTCCGATAGCTATGGGGGTTGAGTATACATTGGTTGTCTTTATGTTACATATTGACATCCGACCCAGCCGTCGATCAAGGAAGAGGTGCATCCGGTCGAAGATATCAGGGTATAACCTTGACTGTGGACGGGTTGAATTGGGTGCAGATGCGACGCTCACAGGAAGCAGGTGGATGTCAAACAATGATATAACCCGGTGCGACAGGAAGTTCAGTTTGTTGGAGTCAGTCAAAGTTGGAGATAAGATGCTGTAGTGAGAACCAGTAGCCAGCAGAGGGCTATGGGCCCTCAGGACCCCCGATTGAGCAGCGCAGCAGAACGAGAAAGAAGTGCTGCTAAAGACAAAGGAACTGGGGGGTCAATATGTTGCAGTTTGTTCAGTGTCTAACTCACCTCTCACACATAACCCTTTCGTAACCCTTTAGCAACTATTTCGAATAAAGTGTGAGAGGTATATTTTTTTAAGAACTGTATCCGTTCGTCATTATTGTTGATTTTAATTCTGTATATATATGTGTATAGTTGTATCAGGCTATACAATATTTAGACTAGTTGGTACCAACGACCATCTGATGGTGTCTCTGGCCAACAAGCATGCGCTACGTATCGGGCGCTGTTTTGATCCCTCTTGGTTGCAAGTCGACCAAGTATCGTATGTGACTTATCTGGCTGTATAACATACTGGCATCATGAAGCGAAGAATTATGGAATGACATTGAACAAAATGAAGATGAAGGAATATGAATGGCGTTTCTTTATAAAGATATTACTCTCTCAACTTTATTTCACGAAAGGGGTCTAAACTGGCGTAGACGTGTGTGAGAAACCGAGGAAGACAGCGGTCTTTTGATTGAGTTTCTCTAATTGTTTCCATTCATTCGGACCCGATACAATATCTGCTTTTGACTCCAAAAGTTCAATTGATCCCAGCAATTATGGACCCCCTTCTAAACACCCAGTATTTATCGACCCCCTTCTAAACACCCAATATTTATCGACCCTTTAAATAGTCCTATCGAGTTCCAGAAGTTAATATTGACCAGTTTGGGGACCCCTGCTTTAAAACATAATGTCAAGTAGAACAATTGCATCAATAATCAGATTATCTTTTGCGAAACCACGATTATTAAAAGGATATATATATATATATATATATACAATCGAAGGGTCATCACAATCCCTTTAGCATAACTGTCAGTTTCACAATAAAAAAATCGATCGTCAGATGTTTGTGCCGGCAGTAACTATATATATATATATATATATATATATATATAGTAACTATATATATATATATATATATATATGTATGTATCCAAAGAAAGGGAGTGGGGAATGATTCTATTTAAGAATATATAAATGGATTCCTATAAATCTCTTGGAGTGCTCAATGTATGATTCTCAAAATATAAATTTCTTACAGACTAAATTTCCCTATAATTGAAAAAATTCAACAAACTCTCAAATGACGATTTGTTAAGTTTTATCAATCATATACATATATATATATATATATATATATATATATACATAAATATATATTGACAGAAAGACATAGAGAAACAGATATACATATACAGGCGGATAGATAAATAGATAGATAGATGCTTGTGAGTAGAAGTGAAAAAAAAGAAGAGAGAGAGAGAGAGAGAGAGAGAGAGAGAGAGAGAGAGCGACAGTGAAATAGAGAGAAAGTGTAAGCGACGAACAAGAACAGAATGAAAGAACAGAAAGTTCATCCATTTTTTTTTCTGCAAAAGCGTTAGTGTAAATAAATAAATAAATAAATAAATGAAAATAGAAATAAAAAATATAAAAAGAAATGTAAGGCAAAAAGTCGTTTCCGCCAAAATTCGAACTCAGTTTGCCATTTCCGTTCTCTGTGCTGATAAACGTTACGTCACTTCCGGTGCCTTAATACGAGCGAAGAGATGTGACATTTTGACGTTGAAAACAACGGATGAAAACTAAATATATTATAACTTTTAGTTATCAGTGAATTTAACATTTTTTTACATTTTCATAACACGTATATATATATATATATATATATGGAAGTAAATAATGAAGTAAAATCTGATAATATATAGAAAAAATTGATATTTAGATAATCCAAGCAGAAGTAGTGATTTATTGAGAAACAAAGACGACACTATATTGTTTCGGTTCAAATCAACCATCATTAGAACTGGGCAGGGAGTGATATTAAATCAACGATGGATATTTAAAAATACAAAAACCTAGGGAAAATCTATATATCGGGAAAGTTTTGACCGTTTAATCAATAAATCTCTCCTTCTGCTTGGATTACCTTATTAACAATCTCTCTCTCTCTCTCTATATATATATATATATATATATATATATTGTTGTAGGTCCAAAGAGAGAATAAAATATTTTTAAATGAGTAGGTCCACGAAACGATTTGTATTTTTTAGAATTTTTTATTTATTTTGTTCTTACATACGTGTATGTTTCCAGCTTGATGCTTTCGTCAGAGAACATGTATGGCACAAGGTCTGGTTATTCAATGAGACTTGAACTACCTCGTGTTTGTTGTTTGTATGGTTTTCTGTTGGTTATGGATTTTTTATGAATGCCGGTCCTTCCTTTTTCTTAGAATGTGTTTCTCTTTGTCTATTTTAGCCCTCATTTACTTTTGATATTTGATATGTTGTGTGTGTGTGTGTGTGTGTGTGTGTGTGTGTGTGTGTGTGTGTGTGTGTGTGTGTGTGTGTCTTTGTGTGTATTGGAGTGGTTTTGAATTTCACTTGTAATTATTTTTTCTCATTGTGTGTGCGTAAACGTGTGTCTAAAGATTTTGTCTTTGTGTATATATATATATATATATATATATTAATATGCATGTATGTATGTATGTTTCCATTTGTGTGTGTACGATTCAAGTTTTATTCAACTTTGGTTTAAATTTATCCATAAAATTCTTTTCCTTTATTTGAAGTAGCGTATAGACGTTCGTTTGATATATTGGCATTATTATAAATTTATTCGACTACATGAGTATAGGTGTTTCGATACATTTAATTTTCTGTTTTCTTCTATTCTGATATTTCTCTTGTGTAGTGATGTTCTTTTATTAAGGTCCTGTGTATAGTTCTTTGCATTTGCTACATTCAATTCTGTAGACTGCGTTTTTTAGTTGCAGCTTGAGTCTTTATTTATTCTGAATCTTTGTTTCCGGGTTTTTAAAGTACACACTTTTAGTGTATTATTGCATTTGGTAACCTCTTATATGGTGTTTTCTCCGAATGTCAAAGAGGTGAGTATTCTTTTAAGATTTTTGGTCTCTGGCTTTTAATGATTTTTGTTGTGTCGAGTATTTCTTTGATTTTGTCCTTGTTTTTAAGTTCTGGATTTTTCATTATTTCGTCAAACATTGTTTTTTGTCGAAGATTGCGACGTATGTGAGCGGTTTCTCGTTGTTGCATTTTTTTCGGGTTCCTTAATTCTCTTTGGGGTATTTTTTCTGCTAATTCCAATCCTTAATTTATTAGTGCTGTTGGGTATCTTCTCTGGTTTAGGGTTGTTTGGTTTGGTTTGGTTTGGTTTGGTTTTATGGCATATCAACCTTTGTAGGTTATTTAACGCCAAATCCATTTTTATGTAAATAATCAGTTCTATTTAAAACAATTCGGTTTAGCATGAGTACACAGTTTAATTATCAAAAACATTTCTATTTCAAACTATTCAGTTATATATAACAATTCAGTTCTGTGTAAGTACAGTTTCAGTGTCAAAAATAGTTCAATTTAAAACAATTCAGTTTAGCAAAAGCACGCGATTAAATGTAAGTACAGTTTAATTGTAAAAAAGAAAAAAAAATTATTTCAAGCTCTTCAGTTTAGTCAAGCAATTCTACTTCAGCTAATTCAGTTTTGTAAAAGTACAGATTTTGTTTACACACAGTTAAATGTCAGAACAGTTCTATGTTAAACAATTTAGTTTAGTGTAAATACAGTTTCAATGTCAAAAAAACAGTTGCAGTTATATATAACAATTCAATTAAGTGTAAATACAGTTTTAATGTCGAAAAAACAGTTCTATTTCAAATAGTTCAGTAAAGCACAAGCTCGCAGTTCAAATATATGTACGGTTCAATTGTCAGAAACATTTCTGTTTTAAGCTATTCAGTTTAGTCAAACAATTCAGTTTAGCATAAGTATGCCGTTAGTTCTTTTTAACCCATAGATAGGGCCCTATCAGGTGCTACCACTCCGGGCCAGAGTTGACCTGGAAGCAATGACAATGAAGGGGTACTCCACATTTCCCAAAGCTCCAGCACTGCTGGAACCTCACCATCAGATTGTATTCTACAAGTTTAGGGTTGTGTGTAGTTCTTTAAGTCGAGTTTTTTTAGGTTTTTATCCGTGATTATTGTGCTATTCTACGTTCTAGAGTGTAAGGAATTGATTTTGTACAATTTTTTTTGGGGGGGGCTTTTGAAGTGGGGGTATTTTTGGGTGTCTGTTGGTTTGTGGTAGTTATCTGTGATGATTTGGCCATTTACGTTTTTTATAGGTATGTTTAAAAATGGTAGCTCTTTTGAGCTGTGTTCCATAGTAAATTTTATTTCGGGGTGTAGGTTTTGTAGTATGTTGTGTAATTCGTTGATGTCCCCCATGGGCATTTCCAGAATATAAAGCAATCATCCAAATATCTTTTCCATGATTTGGTAAATGGTTCTTTTATGCCGTTGCTGTATTTTTTACCTATTATTTCATATAGGTTTTCTTCCAAATATGCTAGGGTTAAGGTAGAATATGTTGGCGTCATTTTTGTTCCCATAGCTGTTCCTAGGGTCTGGATTTAGTTAATGTTATTGAAGTGGCAGGAGTTATCATAACGGATTATTTCTATACCCTCTATGATACATTTGTTGTTAAATCTTGGGCTTAATGTGTCTGGGTATTTATCTATCCAAAATGAGATGGCTTGTTTTCATAATAATGGTATATTGACCTTCGACACGGACAAACATGCCATTCTAAAGTGATGCACCGGAAGGAAGTGACACATTCCGATGGCAGTTATGAGAAGAAATCGCGTAGGCGGGCTTGACCGACAAAATGGGACAAGGTAAAATCCCATGGTACACTCATAGACTGATGCACCGGAAGAGAGAGACCTCTGAACTGCATGACTGTAATTTCCGCTTGATAACGATCAAACATGCCATTCCAAAGATTGAGTGGGCGATTGAACAATTATATAACTCGGTGGGGACAGGAAGTCAGCGAGTTGGAGTGCAGATGAGTTAGAGACAAGATGTGGTAGAGAAAGCCAGCACTCAGCAGAAAGCTGAGCCCCCGGGCCCCCGGTTGAGCAGCTCTGACGAACAAGAAAGACACAACGCTGATGGCCATGAGAGTGGGAGGGAGTCAATATGTTGCAGTCTTTGTTCAGTCTCCAACTCCCTCTCACACGCAAACCTTTCAAATAAAATGAGAGGTATATTTTTCTAAAAGAACTATGTCGTCGCCTTCATTGTGTCGTTGTGTTCTTCATGAATCTGCATACGGAATTATACAACACTAATTCATGGGGAATATTGCTATATAGATTTGTGACGTCAAAAGTGGTTATGAGTGTGTTGGGGCCAATTTTTTTATGGTATGGAGTTTAAAAAACCTATATTTTCCTTAATATAGCTTTTTATTCTATTTAGGAAAGGTTGTAGTAAAATGTCTATTATTCTGTTATGTCTACCAGTCGGGCACGACGAGCCTAATACAATGGATCTAAAATAGAGGTCACTGGAGTTTGGAATTTCTGTATATTTGGATTTTTGCGTTTCTACGACTTTTTTTATTTGTTTGGCGTAGTGAGTTTTTGGTTGTCCATAGAATCAGGCCGATTTTTCATGGAGATACAGTTTGTTAAGAAGTCTTTTTTTCTTTTTTACTTAGTAATTTATAGTGTATTTTGCAGAATTTTATGATTTTCGATATGATATTATTGTCTACGTCTGTATCTATTGGTTTGTAGTTGGTTTCATCTTTCAATATTTCCTGGATTTTTGTTTTGTAGTACGTTTTATCTAAGATGACAACGGCACTTCCCTTGTGTGCTTCTTTTATAAGTGGGTTTTCATTTTCCTGTATATTTTTAAGGTTTGTTTTTATTTTTGTAAGAGGTTATTTTTTGTTGTTTTTGGGGTTTTTTTAGGTTGATATTCCATAATTTCTCGAAGAATATGTTTAGTTTACTATTGTTCTTTTTGTCTGCGAAGAATTTGGCCTTATTCTTTACTAGGGAGTCATTTGTATCTTTTATATTTTTGAATTTTTCTGTTAGCCTAAATTTTCTTTCAAATTCTTTGAGGTCTTTTTTAAGTCTTCTTATGTTACTTTCTGGAGTGGGGCAAATTTTAAGACCTACTTTGAGTAAGTTTGTTTGGTCTTTATTTAACTTGCGTGTAGATAATTTTCAGTTTAATGTTACTTTGGGGTTTTTTTAATTGTTTTTTTACCTCCCGTTCGTTTTGTTTAAAGAATGGTTTTCGTTTGTATTCCATAAAAAATAGTATTAATAGTTAGCCGACTTCGAAGATATGAGGTGGCATGATGTGACTCTCACTTGAAACCACACCAAAGACTATAACCGTAGCCGGAAACTTTGTTTTCATCACCCTGGGCACGTCCCTGTTATTCGTGGCGATCCAGATTTGCATTTTGAGGGTGCTGGCGATGGTCCTGTTGTTATAATTTGGATCGGTAGAGATCATGAGTTGAACAACGGCGCATCTCCGATCTCGCTCGTTGAACATTGTGTCACTTTCAGATATGATAGAAGGCTACTATCGCTCTTGGGATTTGTACACAACTGGCCAACTAGTAGATGGTCTGCAAAAAAAAAAAAAGAAAACCGGTTTTCATTAAACAGAAGTGGAATCATGTCGTCTTTTCTAGGGCGACAATTTTATCGTTCCACCTGGTACCAAAAGAAAAAAAAGAAAACCGGTTTTCATTAAACAGAAGTGGAATCATGTCGTCTTTTCTAGGGCGACAATTTTATCGTTCCACCTGGTACCAAAAGAAAAAAAAGAAAACCGGTTTTCATTAAACAAAAATGGAATCATGTCGTCTTTTCTAGGACGACAATTTTATTGTTTCACCCTGAAGTTTAAGATTGCAATACTTGAAATTATTTGACTGTGTGCAAACAAAAGTGCTTTGGCAAGTTTAAAAAATGTTCCCAACCAACTAATCACTTAAAAATTATCTATTCAAACAGACAAAGAAGGACTACTTCTCATTTATCAAATCTCGAGGACTTGAGCCTCATCTTCGGGTGCAGTTTAGTGTTATATCCAAGATAGGGGGGGGTCTTACCTTTCGTCTGAGATGCAATCGGCGTATTCTACGGCCCCAACAGTCGACTGGGTTGTAAAAATCCAGTACTGACATGGCAGCAACTTGGAAGTATTAATTACATGTTACTAATGAAGTAATGACTATTTCTTAAGTTGGAAGTCTAAATTAAATTATGTGTCTCGTAACCTTTTTCAAGTTTCGGGTCAGCATATCGATTAATTCACTTTCATGGCGTCTCTCAGGGCAATGGAAGGGTTGCTGGGTATTCAACAGATTGCTAAATGATGAAATAATCAACTTTACTTTTTTTTCATTTTTTTCATAGTGTTCCACATTGAAATGAAATTGAATATTTCTCCATGGGGATTTTCAGTAACAATGTACCAATACCTAAATTTGCAAGGTAATATATATATATATATATATATATATATATAGTCATCCACAGAGAGATCTGTTTCATATTCATATACGAAGGGGCTTGCAATAAACGCTAATGGCAACATGATTACTTCTTCGCCAAAGAACTCAACCATACGGGGGTAGTGGAATATATATCTCTATAGTCATCCACAGACAGATCTGTTTCGTTCTATTGTTATATTTTGACCCTTCGACCCAGCCCAAAAATGCTATTCCAAGGTGATACACCGGAAGGAAGTAACACATTCCAATGGCCAGTAATCGGAAGAGATCGCGTGGGCAGATTAAGGCTTATGAAGTGGGACAAAGTGAAGGTTCCATTGTGATGCACCGGAAGAGAGTAACCTCTGAACTGCATGACAGTTATTTCCGCTTGATGACGATTGAACATCCGATTCAAAGATCCAGTTGGCGATTGTGTGGGCGTTGAGTTATTATTTAACTCAGTTGAGTTTGGGTCCCAGAGCAGTTGCCGGGAGAGATCCAGACAGTAGAGACCAGATGTGGTAGGGAAGACCACACCCGACTGAGGGGGCCCTCGGAAAGCCCCGATGGAGTAGACCCCAACATCAGGAGAACAAGACACAACGTGACGGTCATAATAGTGGGGTCAAAATATGAGGTTTATGTTCGGTTTCCAGCATCCTCTCAAACGCAAACCTTACAAATAAAGAGAGGTGAATATTTTTCTAAAGAAGTCTTCCTGTCCTTTCTTCATGCGTCTTCCTTCGTGCGTTGTCCTTCATGCATCTGCCTTTGTCGTTGTGTCGTTGTGAATTATTTTACATATATATGTGCACGTATGTAGATGTGAATCTACATATGTGACTATATAACATAACTCCGAATTGGTGCTTGTGCCAGCAGAGTCCTGCAAGGATTCAGAACGAACCTGGTTACCGTAAACGACAGTTTTTGAGCATCACAACATGACATCAACGAGAAGGACAGGGAAAAATGCTGGAATTGAAAGAAGTAAAAAAACAGAAAAAAAACAAGAACAAACGAGCAACAAACAGATGAACAGACTGACGAGAAAAGAAAGAAAGAAAAGAAAGAAAAGAAAAGAGGAAGGCAACGTGCTGGAAGATAAGAAGAAAAAAAACAAAGAAAAAAATTCGTAAGTTGATTGCTGCATTCTAATAATTCTATCTCTCTGTTGATTAATTTGGGTATAATAATGAAAGATTAGTTGTAATGACAAGGGCCTTTCTAGAAGCATAAAATTGGAAATAATTTTTTTTTAAAAATGTGTGGTCCCTAGATAAAAATTGAAATTACTGCTACGTGTAATAGCGTATCGAAGTAAGGGAGGAAAAAAAAGAAGAGAGAAAGAAAACAAAAGATGGCTGTGGCACAGTCATTGTCCATTTTTTGATAGACAGCTTATCGTAAACAATAAATTTTATGATAAATTTTATGAATGGGATTTTTTTTATCGTAAATAGGTCTTTGTGAGAAAAAAATCGTTGTAACTTTTCATTGGTCCAGACAAGTGGTGACTGGAAATGAGAATTTTAATCCGAGAAATGTAATCCTGGGAGCATCAATGGGATGCTCATGAATTTCGCACATTGGTGGTTTGAATAATGCGCATATACTTTTTTGATATTTATGAAGTTGGGAGAATCGATATTTTCGGCGCCGGTAGAATCAGGCCGGTTTTTTCTATGGAAGTTTTAGATACCAATTATTGAAGACATTGGTATCGTTTCATATTTGTCGTGGTCCGAATGGATTAGAAATAGTCTTGCCGTGGAGGCAGAGTAACTAAGAGACAGATGTTTTTTGTGTCTGACGATGAAGACAGGTATTTTGTGAGTTCCCCCTGGAGTGAAGCTTTGAGATTATTATTGGGGAAGATATTTTGAAACAGGGTTTTGGATGTAATTAAGAGATGCGCAGAATTTTGACAGAACCAAGTGTGGCGAAGATTCGCAGATTCGGAAATATTTTGAATTAGGAAATGTTGGCAGAATTTATAAAAGTTTGGGTTGTTTAGAGAAAAAAAAAACCCTGGGATATTTTGTGCAAAGAAAAAAAAAGAAGTAGAATGCTCGTAAGCTATCGAGAAAGTTGTATTATAAATCAGGCTTAATTTATGGTACTATAGACTGAAATTGAATAAGCTGGGAAGCGAACCTATAGTTATCGTTAAGGTAAAGACAGAGAGGTAGATAGAAGGTTGAAAAAAAAATAAAGGACTTTGAATGAGCAATTTATTATGAAAAAAAAAAGAAAAAAAAAAGAAAAAAGAAATGAAAACCAAAACAAAAACAAAAAGCTACAGGACAATGAAAATGGAGGAAAAAAAAAAGAAAAAAAAAAAGAAAGAAGAAACTTGAACATTGTTGAACACAGCATATAGGGAAAAAAAAAGAAAGAAAGAAAGAACAGACATTTTTAGTAAAATAGACAGTACATCACGACATAGATTGAAAAAAAGAAGAAAAGAAAACTGAACATTTTTGAACTGTGATTGTAACATTGTTTTGATTTGTTGTAAAGTGAAACTTTTTGAGTTTGTTTGAGTTTAAAGGCGACATTAGAAATTTTTTTTTCCTGTTCATATTATGAAATTTTACGAAAACCATTAACAGAGGATTTTATTCTAGGTTTAATGATATTTGAAATTATATTGATTCTAAAATTTTTTTTTAGAATTTGGGGTTTTCGTGGAATAGGAAATATTTTTTGGGGGGTTTCTGTTTTTGAGGAAATCGTGGCTGACGTGAGAATAGGACAGACATTCATCCAATTGGTTTCACATTGTTGATGGGTAGACGGCAAAGAAAGCAATTCTATCGAAGAATTCGCCGACCCATGAAGCTGTTGAGGGCCTATTTGGCTTCTATTTTTTTAGTTTGGAGTTCCGAGGATGGAATAAAAGAAAAAAGGCGTGGCCTACTCCAAAATTTTGTGGATGATGTCTATGTCTTTCAGTCACGATGATGTTTTGGATTCGTGTGTGATTTGGCAAAGTGAAACGAATCTGGGAAAGGTGAGGTGCCTATATATTGGTAGCCACGAGGGTTCCTGATTAAATTGAAAAGAAACCCGGCGCGAGTTTGATCAGGTAAAACATGTTTCCTCAAGGGCTTGGAAACCAATGGTCATGGAAATAGAAACATAATGAAAAAGAAATCGGTAACACATTGCTAATTAGTATTTTGCGTGGACTATTTTAGGTGGTTTACAGCATGCGTGCCAGATTGTGATACATTCGGATTAGTTGTGATACTTTGTTTTGGGCCATGATTTTTGTGGATTTTTGTGGAATGCTTTGAGCCTTGAAGATATTGTGTTTTAGTTTATGAAATTCTCCGGTTACTCCAGGTAGGAACCTGTTGAGCAAAGAACTGGAGTGTGGTCATGGGGAATCCAGGCGAAATGTATTGCTGGAATGACCAGGGTCACTAAGTTTGTGACCAGGATATGGGACCAGAGTATGGTCCTTTTTAGGGTTTTGAAATTTCTTCAAGGAATTATGGAGGGCCCGCTGTGTTGAGAAGATAAAAAATGCATCCGTATGGTACCTTGATGCACACATGTCAACATGGCCAACCACGCAAAGAGAGTAAGAGAAATTTAGATAATAATCAGCCGGGCCTTCGAAGTAAGATTTTGTTTGCTGTAGTTCAAGTGATTCTTTCTTATGTTTTCAGCCATTATTGTCCATTGTAAATTATTCTGTAAAATATGTGTGAGGTTGATGGAGACGAACGTAAAGAAAATTCCACATGTGGAATTTTGAAAAATAATTTACGGATGAATGTTATATTTTGACCCTTCGACCCAGCCCAAAAATGCTATTCCAAGGTGATACACCGGAAGGAAGTGACACATTCCAATGGCCAGTAATCGGAAGAGATCGCGTGGGCAGATTAAGGCTTATGAGGTGGGACAAGGTGAAGGTTCCATTGTGATTCACCGGAAGAGAGTAACCTCTGAACTGCATGACAGTTATTTCCGCTTGATGACGATTGAACATTCGATTCAAAGATCCAGTTGGCGATTGTGTGGGCGTTGAGTTATTATTTAACTCAGTTGAGTTTGGGTCCCAGAGCAGTTGCCGGGAGAGATCCAGACAGTAGAGACCAGATGTGGTAGGGAAGACCACACCCGACTGAGGGGGCCCTCGGAAAGCCCCGATGGAGTAGACCCCAACATCAGGAGAACAAGACACAACGTGACGGTCATAACAGTGGGGTCAAAATATGAAGTTTATGTTCGGTCTCCAGCATCCTCTCAAACGCAAACCTTACAAATAAAGAGAGAGGGGAATATTTTTCTAAAGAAGTCTTCCTGTCCTTTCTTCATGCGTTATCCTTCATGCATCTGTCTTTGTCGTTGTGAATTATTCTTCATATATATGTGCACGTATGTAGATGTGAATCTACATATGTGACTATATAACACTATCAGAACTCATCAGTGTGGTTAGACATTAGCTTCCCATAGCTGGGATCGAAACCCGGTTGACTCAAACGTCAAGCCAAGCTTCTAACCATTCAGCCACAAAGAGCCATTAGTTGCGAAGTAAATTTTAAACGGTTATGAATCACAATTACTATTGTTTACATACATCCTTTCAACAGCTACCGAGACCTCAATTCATATACGAAGAGGCTTGCAATAAACGCTAATGGCAACACGATTACTTCTTCGCCAGAGAACTCAACCGTACGGGGTTATGAAAGTATATATCTTAACAAAAAAAAAAAAAAGACACATTTGGTCAAGTGGTCGCGCAATTTACCATGACTTGTTAATTCAGCATCTCTTGTATGTGGCATAAACCGGTGGCACAGTGGCAGAGTTTCAGCTTCTGCATACTGTGGTTGTTGGTTCGATCTCCAGTGGTGGAGATCACGGTGTGTACTGCTGATGAGGCTTAAATAAGGTCGAAACAGCTGTTCAGTGCTCCGTATGTCGCATATAGGTGTTTGCCGGATTTTCTTTCATGGTAATTTCTAACATAATATATCAGTTTCTTCATTCAAAATTATATACATATTAAATAAGGAATTTTCTGTGTATAAGTGAACCATACATAAAACTCATGGTCAATATCTATTATTGTCATCCTTTTAAATTTTAAATCGGCGTAACTTATAAAAGCATTGAACACATATTAGAATATTCTTATTCTTCTGAACAACCACGAACCTAAAATGTTTATTAATTTTAAAAAATGGAGATATCTCCGCTCTAAATAGTGGTTCCCTGAAATTAGTGGACAACTTCATGTTCCTCAGCAGCAGTGACTCATCGAATGAAAATGATATTAATATGCATCTCGTGAATGCATAGACTATTATCAATAGGTTATCGAACATATGGAAGTCTGAACTATCCAATAAAATAAAACGCAATTTCTTTCAACTTGTGGTTGTGTCAATTCTACAACATGGATGCAACACATAGACGCTGACACTGCGTAAAGAGTAAAAGCTTGACGGAAACTGCAAAAGAATGCAACGAGCTATAGCGAACTAATCCAGGAAGCAGCATCCTACGAAAGTGCAGCTGTACGGCCACCTACCTCCCATCCCTAAAACAATCCAAATAAGATGAACAAGACATGTGGGACACTGCTGTAGAAGCAAAGAAGTACTCTGAAGTGATGTTCTTTAATAGACTCCTAAATATGGATGTGCCAGTGTCAGCCGACAAGTGAAAACTTATTTACATCAGCTCTGTATGGACACAGAGTACAGTCTAGAAGACCTGTCGGAAGTTATGGCATACGATAAGTTTCCAGACGTTTTTTCGTATGGGCACTTTTATTGATAGTACACACATGAAACTCTAGTCTCCTTCGAAGTAATCTCCTCGGGCAGCAATGCACTTGTTGTACCTTTCAACAACTTCTGGAAGGTCCCATGGAAGTCCTCTTGTGTGAGCGTGTCAATGACCTTCGTCACAGCCTCTTTCATCTCCTCAATTGTCTCATAACGACAGCCTCTGAGCTTAGGGAATAACCAAAAGTCACAGGGAGCAAGGTCTGGACAATAGAGAGGCTGAGGAACTGTCTTGATGCCCATCTTAGTCAAATAGTCTGTGACAAGGATGGAGTTGTGGACTGGTGCATTGTCCTGGTGGAAATGCCACTGACCCGATTTGAAGGCCTCTTCCCTTGGAATCTCTTCCTGAACTCCCTTAAAACCTCAACATAGTAACTCTAACCCTAACCCTTTGGTCAATCAACTCTGGTGTATTGACTTCTTTAATCCTCCCACTCCTCTCATCATCCCTCACAGACTCCTTGTCTTTCTTGAATCTCTTATGCCACTCAAAAACTGATGCTCGATTCATACAAGATGCTCCAAAAGCAGTCTGAAGCATTCCATACGTTTCTTAGGCATAATTTTTTCCAAGATTAAAACAGAATTTTATTGCATATCGTTCTTCTAAAGTGTCAGATTGCATTTTTGAAATTCACCAGCTGTGACAATGAGACTTTAGTAGGGTGTATTCCAATTGCTGTTGTAGCCGTTGATTTGAACCTGAAATCATAAAAATTGTTCAGTCATCTCATAAGATGTGTAGCAATAAGATACTCTATTTTCAAGAGTCTACGACAATTTTAAATGCCCATACGAAAAACGTCTGGAAACTTATCGTATGCACCTCGTATATATACGTATATAAGGAGGAGAATTTAAAAAAGGTAGAATAGTTTTTGATTCCGACTTGGACGCTTGATTTTTATGTTGACTTGTAATCATCTGTAAGGAAGGAAAGTAAGAAAAGTGGCACGATGAATCATTTTTTTTTTCACATATTCGACCAGTTTTTATTACTTATTTTCTGCTTTCATGATCTTTAAATTTTATTTTCCGTCTTCATAAAAGCATGCACCTTGCATTTTATCATATATGCATTAATAAAAAATCAAATCCATGCGTACAATTGTTATCCCAATTTTTTTGTACACTTGTGAATCCAGGACCCCCAGACGCCCATTGAATCCCTTGAAATGACATACTACGAAAATCTAAAGTCTACAATTCATTTTTATGACATATTCTGAGGAATTTTCAAATAAAATGAGTTCTTAAATAGGAGAGGGTGGAACGCTAAAATTGTCGTCCTGAAGAAAACAACACTACAGCTTTATTTTAAAACTTTTATTGAAAAAATCAATTCAGCTAACTTGATTATGTAGTAGAGCTGACATCAACAGGGTGGAACGGTGAAATTGTCGTCCTAAAGAAAACAACACTACAGCTTTATTTTAAAACTTTTATTGAAAAATCCAATTCAGCTAACTTACTTATGTAGTAGAGCTGACATCTACAGGGTGGAACGATAAAATTGTCGTCCTAAAGAAAACAACACTACAGCTTCATTTTAAAACTTTTATAGAAAAAAATCAATTCAGCTAACTTGATTATGTAGTAGAGCTGACATCTATTCAATATAGCCGCCTTCAGCCTCAGTCACCACCTCGATACTGATCCCGAACTGGGAGCATGCCTTTTCCACGAGCGCCGGCGGGAGCTCGGCGAATACTTAGCGGATGGCGGCAATCAGGCTGGCTTTGGTGTTGCAGGAGGTCATGTTGGTGATGTTCTCGACGTATGACCAAACGAAGTAGTCCAGCGGGTTCAGGTCGGAGGAGGAGGGGGCCAGTGAGAGAAGAGTACAAAATCGTAGCACTCCTTCTGAAGCCAAGCCTGGGTCTCTTTGGACTTGTGGGCCGGCGACGAATCCTACTGCCACACCTAGCGTCTGCCACTGGCTACCTGATTGCACCAGGGGATCAGCACACTCTTCAGCACATGCAGGTACACTTTGGTGTTGACTTTCAAGCCGACTTCGAAGATTTGAGGTGGCATAATGTGGCCCTCACTTGAAACCACACCACAAACCATAACTGTAGCCGGAAACTTTGTTTTCATCACTCTGGGCACGTGGAACTGTCCGGGCTTGCATTTTGAGGGTGCTGGCAATGGTCCTGTTGTCATAACTTGGATCGGTAGGGACATGAGTTGTACAGCGGCGCATCTCCGATCTCGCTCGTTGAACATTGTGTCACTTTCAGACATGATAGAAGGCTCCTATCACTCTTGGGATTTGTACACAACTGGCCAACTAGTAGATGGTCTGCAACAAAAAAAGAAAACCAGTTTTCATTAAACGGAAATGGAATCATGTCGTCTTTTCTAGAGTGACAATTTTATCGTTCTACCCTGTAAATAAACTCTCAAATCAAATCAAAGAAATCTGTACACACTAATTGAAGATAAAATAAAAGTTTTTTTGAGTTTATGAAATAAATTAAACCTGTAATGTTATTTTTGCGCCTCGTAGGATTAAGAATATACTCAATTAAGTCAGCGACAAAGCAAGTCGAAACATTATATATATATATATATATATATATATATATGGAAGTGTTTTTGTCTTTTTTTCCTTCCGAGAAAAATGCGCCAAACGTAGATTACTTCCGGCACCAATCAAGTCTCGGAGCTTATTTGGCGCGAAAACAATCCCAACGTCTTTGAGACATGAGTTCTTCAGGCTGTAATGAGATTAACACAAACACTGGAAATCTGAGAAGGAAGTCGCGTCTATTATTAGAAATGGATTGTCGTTGCAATGGATTTTGCCAAAAAGGGAATCTCGGTCGCCTCTGGCTGTAAAATCCCAACAAAGGGATTATCGAATGTTCCATTCTTACCTATCTAGTAATCTATCTTTACTAAGCTCAGATTAGTCTGTCACAATATCACGTGTACGAAAAACGAAATGTACATTCGATTCATTATAGTAGCCATGGCCCTTTTGGGTAGGTTATTTATCATATTCTACGCCGTTACTATCTATCTATCTATCTTGTTCTGAATCTATCTATCCCTCTATTTGTCTATCTATCTATTTATCGCATCCTGATTCTTTCAATCTATCTATCTATCTATCTATCTATCTATCTATCTCACTCTGATTCTATCTATCTTTCTATTTATCTATCTATTGCATTTGATTCTTTCAGTCTATTTATCTATCTCACTCTGATTCTATCTCTCACTCTTTCTCTCCCCCCTCTCTCTCTCCCTCTCTCTCCCCCCTCTCTCTATCTATCTATCTATCTATCTCATTCTGAGTGTGTATATTTATTTATCTCATTCTGATTCTATCTCTATCTCTCTCTCTTTCTCTCCCCCTCTCTCTCTCCCTCTCTCTCTCTCTCTCTCAATCAATCTATCTATCTATCTCATTCTAAGTATGTATATTTATCTATCTCATTCTGATTCTATCTCTCTCTTTCTCTCCCCCCCTCTCTCTCACCCCTCTCTCTCTCTATCAATCTATCTATCTATCTCATTCTGAGTATGTACATTTATCTATCTCACTCTGATTTTATCTCTCACTCTTTCTCTCTCCCTCTCTCTCATTCTCTCTATCTATCTATCTATCTATCTATCTATCTATTGCATTCTGATTCTTTATGTGTATTTATCCATCTCTCTCTTATTCTATCTATCTATCTATCTATCTCATTCTAAGGATATATATCTATCTATCAATCTATCTATCTATCTATCCCAATAAGTCTTTCTCCCACCGGTCAGGCGTTTGGTGATTGTACGCACCGGCCTCGGTTTTTAACATCCAACCAACCAGACTTGGAATTGTAGCGTTGCCCCCCCTCATCATTATCGTCAAAGTCATTACACTTGCACAATTTTTTTGTTTTGCCCAACAAAAAGTGTCAAGGATTGGCGCTGACCCCTTTAGACATCGAGATATTTATTACATTCGTCATTTATTACATACGTCATACCGGGGTTCAAATCCTGAACAAATCTGTTTACATCTCTTGAAGTGCTGATACTCTTCGGGAAGTCATGAATCCAACTGTCTTCAACCAACTATGAGTAAATAGTAGGACAGACTGATCTTTAACCTTGGTATGGGAATTGATCAAGTAGAAAGATAACTTTGAATTCAAACCAGTTGTAGACCTGGAGAAGGGTGGAAGACGCAAGGCTATTCCTGCCTTAGACACTCTATTTGAATAGAGCTTTAATGACCCGACCAGATTACAGAACCATTAAACAATATCCCCCTTCTATATATTGCTTTTTTTGGAGAATTATATATATATATATATATATATATATATATATATATATATATATATATATAATGCTCCATAAAAAGCAATATGTAGAAGCAATATATATATATATATATATATATATATATATATATATATATATATATATCGGGAATCTAGCCTGTCTAGCCACACTGAAGAGTTGTGATACAACGAAATAGTCTGTCTGTGGATGAGAATGTATATATATATATATATATATATATATATATATATATATATATAAGTTGCCAATCGCAATCGAGAGCGAACCAGAGGCTCTCTTTTCAATAGCTAATAAACCAAGGTGTAATAGAGGGCGCAACTCTTTTCCTGGATTGCGCCACTTTACCCTTGTTCCATACCTTATAATGCGGAAAGTTAAGCAAAGTGGCTTCAAGTACCATTTTTTGAGTCTTTGGTATTATTTGATCTGCGAATGAACTCCAATGTCCGGGATGTTTGGAGAACACCTCATACACTATGCCAATGGGAATAGCAACTAATGACTAATATTAGCAAAAGTTTATCTTTTATATAGTGACACTAAACACAACGTAAGCAAAATCAAACTGTTTCGGATTCTTTGTTTTATGGCATTTGTGGATTCCCTGTTTAATGGCATCAATGGATAACTTAATACCAAAGCTATTCTTGTAGAAGAACAATTGTAATATCTAATCAATAGTTTCAAGGGGTGGGGGATAAACACATCGGCCCAACTGGAACCTGAACTTGTTACTACAATTTTGCATTTCAGCACGTAAGCCACTACATTATGGATACTCTCTCGACGAAAAGAGAACAACTCATTTACATATAGAAGGAATATTTACCGTTTCATATATACCATATACACGTTTGCTGCAACACATTAGTGCATTCATCCATCTATATATATATATATATATATATATATATATATATATATATATATATATATATATATGAATTTAAATATAAATAAACCAGACATGCAGGACACAGCTGGAGAAGAAAGGACGAGCTCATAAGTGATGTACTCCTACGGAGCCCCGCATATGGCCGAGCAAAAGCAGGACGACCAGCTCGAACATACATACAGCAGCTATGTAAGGATACGGGATGTAGCTCTGAAGACCTGCCAGAGGCGATGAATGATAGGGAGAAGTGGCGAGAGGGGATCAAGGATATCCGTGCTAGCGGCACAACATGATGATGATTATGATGATGATGATGATATTTGTATACATATATATATTCATGTATCTATCTCTCTATCTCTCAATCTATCTATCTATCTATCTCTGTATATATATATATAAGTGTGTGTGTATATATATATATATATATATATATATATATATATATTACGCAATGATAAAAAGGTCCCCTCCTCCAAACCAAATCATATGTATATTTAATATTCGATATCATTATTCGCTAGGTAACTGGGGCACCCCTAAAGAGTAATATCAAGAGGATCAAGCATTTTGTATGAAAAACACGCATGAGCTTCGATTCGTACGTTGCCCCCCCCCTCCATTAAAATGACCTGGGTCAAATCTGGGCAGGTGGGAGGTTGGACAAATCTCATATCGACTCTTAATAAGTGGAAACCAAAGTAAATACTTTTACTACCAAATATTCCAAAAATGCTTTAGCTTCGATGCCTTTTTATTACACTTAGTATATTATAAATGTACATAGTGGCTCTCGAGGGAGTTAAATATTCTGAAATATTTTGGTTTGGTTTGGTTTCTTTGTTTAATGGCATATTAACCTTTGTAGGTTATTTAATGCCAAAGCCATTCTCCTTGAAGAACAGTAGTGGTACTATTTAACCCATAGCTGGGAGGATAAGGGGTTTCATACCTTTCCCAAGGGTATTTGCCCGAACAGAAACATATGGTTGGGTTTTGTTTCTTTGTTTAATGGCATATCAACCTTTGTAGGTTATTTAATGCAAAAGCCATTCTCCTAGAAGAACAGTAGTGGTACTATTTAACCCATAGCTGGGAGGATAACGGGGTTCATACCTTTCCCAAGGGTATTTGCCCGAACAGAAACATATGGTTGGGTTTTGTTTCTTTGTTTAATGGCATATCAACCTTTGTAGGTTATTTAATGCCAAAGCCATTCTCCTTGAAGAACAGTAGTGGTACTATTTAACCCATAGCTGGGAGGATAACGGGGTTCATACCTTTCCCAAGGGTATTTGCCCGAACAGAAATATATGGTTGGGTTTTGTTTCTTTGTTTAATGGCATATCAACCTTTGTAGGTTATTTAATGCCAAAGCCATTCTCCTTGAAGAACAGTAGTGGTACTATTTAACCCATAGCTGGGAGGATAACGGGGTTCTTACCTTTCCCAAGGGTATTTGCCCGAACAGAAACATATGGTTGGGTTTTGTTTCTTTGTTTAATGGCATATCAACCTTTGTAGGTTATTTAATGCCAAAGCCATTCTCCTTGAAGAACAGTAGTTGTACTATTTAACACATAGCTGGGAGGATAACGGGGTTCTTACCTTTCCCAAGGGTATTTGCCCGAACAGAAACATATGGTTGGGTTTTGTTTCTTTGTTTAATGGCATATCAACCTTTGTAGGTTATTTAATGCCAAAGCCATTCTCCTTGAAGAACAGTAGTGGTACTATTTAACACATAGCTGGGAGGATAACGGGGTTCATACCTTTCCCAAGGGTATTTGCCCGAACAGAAATATATGGTTTGGTTTCGTTTCTTTGTTTAATGGCATATCAACCTTTGTAAGTTATGTAATGCCAAAGCCATTCTCCTAGAAGAACAGTAGTGGTACGATTTAACCTATAGCTGGGAGGATAACGGGGTTCATACCTTTCCCAAGGGTATTTGCCCGAACAGAAACATATGGTTGGGTTTTGTTTCTTTGTTTAATGGCATATCAACCTTTGTAGGTTATTTAATGCCAAAGCCATTCTCCTAGAACAGTAGTGGTACTATTTAACCCATAGCTGGGAGGATAACTGGGTTCATACCTTTCCCAAGGGTATTTGCCCGAACAGAAATATATGGTTTGGTTTCGTTTCTTCGTTTAATGGCATATCAACCTTTGTAAGTTATTTAATTTACCTTTCCCAATGGTATTTGCCTGAAAGTGAACGTAATAGCGCGACTGGAATATGAATTAGCTTACCACGATTCCACAGTCCGTTGCTTTAACCATTCCACCACGAGTACACCCCTGCAATATTTTGGTAAATGGAGACAGAATTCGACACCTTTGGATGTTTTTACTGAGATCGCGAAGATAACGAACTAAACCAGACTGTGTGATGCCGAGCCCGCCTCTTTGTCTCCGATGACTACTCTCTGGATTTGCCTCAATGGCTTAGAGCACAGCCTCGGAATCTACGTCTGTATGCCTACTTATCTCTGCCTTATCGTAACCATCTGGTTACTGAACAGTGATCAACTACGACTTCACTTTTCTTATATTGCCCAGTCGGCTGGGGCTGTAGAATACACTGACTGTAAGACCCCCCCCAATGAATGTCCTGTGTATGACACTAAACAATCTCATGGTGAGGTTCTAGCAATGCTGGAGCTTATTACCATTGCTCCCAGGTCCACTCTGGCCCGGTGTGATAGCACCTGATGCTAAAGTGAATTATTTCAAATAGAACTGTTTTTTGAGATTGAAATTGTATTAACACAAAATTGAATTGTTTAACATAGAACTGTTCTGACACGTAACTGTGTGTAAACAAAATTTGTACTTTTGCTAAACTGAATTGCTTGACTAAACTGAATAGCTAGAAATAGAAATGTTTTTTTACAATAACACTGTAATTACATTGAAACTGTACTTGCACTAAACTGAATTGTTATATATAACTGCTTGAATAGTTTGAAATAGAAATGTTTTTGACAATTAAACTGTGTTCTCACGCTAAAATGAATTGTTTTGAATAGAACTGACTATTTACATAAAAATGAATTTGGCGTTAAATAACCCACAAAAGTTGATATGCCATAAAACCCAACAAATCAACTTGACTTTTCTTATAACAAATGTTTTTTGGCTGCTTCCGTGGTTCGAACCCATAAAATATAAGTTCGTAGTTCAAAGTAAACTCTGGAATTAGAATTCCATTGCACCTTCATCCATTAAGCTTTCAAATCATACACGGGATGAAGCAGTGCACAACGTGTCAGCGCACCAACCAACACGATACTATTAACCACAATGAGTATATACAACTTCTTGAACTGTTTTGGCCACATGATACACGCACAACAAACTAACACATACTAAAATATTGCAAAACTTTTGACTCGCCAGAATAAATGCATGTTCTGGTATTTTGAGGAGAAGCTAATGTTTCTGGATTTTCTTGGCGGTTATGGTTGGAAATGTCTTCTATAGCCTGCCAACAATTAATGTAAATCCTTCCGAGTTGCTTCCGAGCTTTTAAGATATATTTGGCATCACACCCACCGTTGATTGACCATATGACCGTCTGGGCGCGAAATTTGGGCTTTTACTGTACATACAGCGGAAGTGTTGACTGATGATTTACCGCTGACGTTTTGCAACTTCCGTTACGTTCCCACTCCAGCATTGGACTTTATCGCAATCCACAGCGTATTCTAACAGCCATTATCATAGACTCTCTTCTTGGACAGAAATAACTAGGTCATCTTGTGTTTACGGGATCAGCATCATCGTCGAAATGGCTCGTCAACTTTATATATTTATTCGCATTGTCCTTTCAACATTTGTTCAAACCTCTCTACCAAATAGATAGAAGAGCGAAAACATTTATTGCCCAGTCGGCTGGGGTTGTAGAATACACCGACTGCTTCTCTGCAGAGGGGTAAGACACCCCACCAACGAGTGTCTTGATTATGACACTAAACAATCTGATGGCGAGGTTCAGCAATGCTGGAGCTTTGGGGAATGAGGAGTACCCCTTCATTGCCATCGTTCCAAGGTCCACTCTGGCCCGGAGTGGTAGCACCTGATAAGGGTCTTATCTATGGCTTAAATAGAACTAAACCGTGCTTCGTTCACTATACTGATTTTTGCATTTAAACTGCGTATTTATGCTAAACTGAATTGTTTAAAATAGAACTGTTTTGACATTGGAACTGCATACTAGTGCTGAACTGAAATGCTCGAAATAGAACTGTTTTTGACGTCTAAACTGTGTACTTATGCTGAACTGAATTATCTGAAATAAAACTGTTTGACATTTAACTCTGTGTATTGCCCAGTCGTCTGGGGCTGTGGAATACACTGACTGCACCTCTGCAGAGGGGTAAGACCCCCCCTAACGAGTGTCCTGTTTATGACACTAAACAATCTCATTGTGAGATTCCAGCTGTGCAGGAAATTTGGGGAATGTAGAGTACCCCTTCATTGCCATTGCTCCCAGGTCCACTCTGGCCCGGAGTGGTAGCACCTGATAGGGCCCTATTTATGGGTTAAATAGAACTAACAGCATACTAATGCTAAACTGAATTGTTTGAATAAACTGAATAGCTTGAAATAGAAATGTTTTTGACAATTAAACCGTACTTACATTTAAACTGCATGCTTATGCTTAACTAAATTATTTGATATGGAACTGTTTTTCGGCATTAAGACTGTATTTACACTTAACTGAATTGTTACATATAACTGCTTGAATAGTTTGAAATAGAAATATTTTGACAATTAAACTGTACTTATGATAAACTGAATTATTTTAAATAGAACAGACTATTTACATAAAAATGGATTTGGCGTTAAATAACCTTCAATGGTTGATATGCCATAAAACCCAACCAAACCAAATCATATATATTTGATATATATGTATAAACAGGATTTGGCATTAAATAACCGACAAAGATTGATATGCCATAAAACCCAACCAAACCTAATCATATATATTTAATATATATGTATAAAGAAGATTTGGCATTAAATAACCTACAAAGGTTGATATGCCATAAAACCCAACCAAACCAAATCATATATATTTAATATATATGTATAAAGATTTGGTATTAAATAACCTTCAATGGTTGATATGCCATAAAACCCAACCAAACCAAATCATTCAGTGAAAAAGTATTAAATAAAATATAATATGTTCGTACTGTAAATATTTTTGGTCTGATACATAGTCAAATTTTTTATTACAGAATTTCCAATTTGTAGAATTTGGTCACGAATGATAACTAATAATATCAGTTTTAATAGTATAATGTTTCAATTGAATTAATAACTATTGTTTCGAAGAAAATAAACATTTTACTAAAAATTTGATTGGAGTGTACATATTCATGGGCGAACGATATATAAGTAAAGTTGGCGACCGGAGTCGAGGGTGACCCAAAGGCTTCCTTTTCGGTAGCTACTACACCAAGGTGTAGGGGTGGACGCTACTCCTTTCACAGGATTGACCCACTTTACTCTTGATCCTTACCTTCTAATGCTGAGTGTTAAGCAAGATCACAAGTACCATTTGTGAGTCTTTGGTATAACTCGACTTGGGATTGAACCCAAGTCTCCTGGGCCATGGGCGAATACTCTAACTATTAAGCCTATGTCTGGTGGTCCTCGGCATAAGTAAGACAAGCATGTACTTAGAGAGAAGAATAAAAGTTATATATTACAGAAACAGGTAATATAAGTCGGCAGTGTAGATAGCAATACTTGAAACGATTTACCGTTGGCAAATAGAAGTATTAGTGTTAGCAATACTTGAAACCATTTATTTGTGTCAAATAGAAATATTAGTGTTGGATAGCAATACTTCAAACCATTTGCAAACAAATGAGCTTTAGATTGTTTAAAAATAATTTTAACCACAAGCTATTCTCTTACAAATAGTGTATATGTAATATTCGAGGATCATTAAGTAAGTTTCCAGACTTTCTTTCGTATGGGCACTTTTATTGATAATACACACATGAAACTCTAGTCCCCTTCGAAGCAATCTCCTCCAGCTGCAATGTACTTGTTCTACCGTTCCAACAACTTCTGGAAGGCCCATGG
>CAUZXS010005861.1:42500-82500 GCA_963585895.1 Sepioteuthis lessoniana
ATAAAAGTTGATTTATAACAAAAACTTTTAACTCAATCAGCAACATTGCTTAATAGACCGACCTTGTATTCCCTAGTGCTGAATGAAATTATTTCACTGTGTTTTACACACAGCTGGGAGTTACCGGTTCGTGAGGGACAGCGACAGTAAAAAAAAAAAAAAAAAAAAAAAAGAGGGAAGAAAAGAAAATCTCCACGTTTTTCATTTTCACAATTCCTTGTTTGACAAACCCAAGAAGCGTTCATATTTCCTCATCACGAACCTTGAAATCCATGCATTTCAAGTGGCTGCTTTTGCCGAAGACGTACGCTTCGAATTCACCATTCTGACGCAGACGTACTTTAAATGACTTTCACGCGCATGTTCGACTGGCTTCCTTCCAGGGAAAGAAATGCAGACACGTGACTCTGACGGCGAACTGAGCATTAGCACGGATTTTATGGCTCTTCGGGATATGGTACAGTGGTTAAGCTGTGGAATTTCGATCGACGAGGGAACTACTTGTTCTGCATACTTATAAATATCAGTATACTGAGTCGATCAACAAGACAATAACTGGTATAAATTCAATTCTTTCGTATAGACAGCCAGTAAATACAACAATCTCGAACTTTGAAAGGTGTGAGAGTAGATATAAAAAAAACGTATTAAGAGATATCCAGAGATTCAAAAAGATAGATAGATAGATAGATAGATAGATATGAACACAACAAAGAAAGAGGGGTTTTGTTTCTTTGTTTAATGGCATATCACTCTTTGTGGATTATTTAATGCCTAAATATTGTAGAAGTATAATAGTGGCATATTTAAACCTATTACTGAAGGAATAAAGGTTTGGTTTCGTTTGGTTTTATGGCATATCAACCATTGTAGGTTATTTAATTCCGAATTCATTTTTATACATATAAACAATTCGTTTTCAAATAATTCAGTTTAGCATAAGTACACAGTTTAAATGTCAAAAACATTTCAATTTCAAGCAATTCAGTTTAATCAACAAAGTTAAATAGTTCCAAGTATTTCTATTTATCACTAACAATTCAATTAAATTCACTCATTTATTTACACACAGTTTAATTTGTCAAAAACATTTCCATTCCAAACAATTCAGTTTTGCATAAGTACGTGGTTTTAACGTCAAAACAATTCTATTTCAAACAATTCAGTTTAGCCTAAGTACACAGTTTAAATGTTTAAAACTGTTCTATTTTAAACACTTCAGTTTAACATAAATACACAGTTTAGTTCTATTTGACCCATACATAGGACCCTATCAGGTGCTACAACTCCGAACCAGAGAGGACCTGGGAACGATGGCAATAAAGGAGTACTCCGCATTCCCCAAAGCTCCAGTATTACTGGAACCTCACTATCAGATTGTTTAATGTCATATCCAGGACACTCGTTAAAGAAGTCTTTTCCCTTTGCAGAGATGCAGTCGGTGTACTCTGCTGCCCCAGCCGACTGGGCCAATGATTAATGAGGTTCATACCTTTCTTGAGTTTATATGTCCGAAAGCGAACGACTAGATAGATAGATAGATAGATAGATAGATAGATAGATAGATATGAACAGAACAGGATAGATAGATAGATAGATAGATAGATATGAACAGAACAGGATAGATAGATAGATAGATAGATAGATAGATATGAACAGAACAAGATAGATAGATAGATAGATAGATAGATAGATATGAACAGAACAGGATAGATAGATAGATAGATATTAACAACGAAACCTTGCAACTGCTTGTAAATTTTTTTCTTAAGAATGCATTCTTGAAGCTATAATTGTGTACAAAGAATTATTTTTTCATTACCTTGAAACTAGTTGCTTGAAGTACTTGGAACCAAATAATTGAGTTCAAGTTATTGCCCTTAGAAAAGAGTACATGATACCGTATAACAGTATACAAACAAATTATTTTCATTATTATCATTATTATTTACTCATCTGAGAGTTTTTTCACACCAGCGTCATATGATGGTTTCTCACAGGAGTTTGAGTGACAGCAAGTCTCTTCAAGTCTCCAGGATTCTGCTCAGTATTCCGATCGATCTTAATAATGCTTTAGTCAAGATAGTCTCAACTTGTCCTTTTATCTCCAAGTCTTCCAGTTCCTTTACAAATTCTTTGGAGATTGTCCCAAGTGCATGAACCACAATTGATATCACCGTCATATTTTTTTGTTGTTGCTGTTGTTGTTTTTTATTGTTTTTTGAGGGTTTTATTGTTTTTGATTGTATTTTTTTTTTGTTTTATTTATTTATTTATTTAGTTTTTAGTTTTCTGGCAAGGCCAAGGTACTAATCTCTATTTTACCTTTTTTGTTTTCTTTCTGTAGTCTACCGGAACAGCAAAGTCCTCTATTCTACTGGTCTTCTTTTTTTCTTTTTTATCCAGGCAGCGGTCGTATCGATACTGCTGTATGGATGCACTACTTGGACGCTAACTAAACGGCTGGAGAAGAAGCTGGACGGCAATTACACAAGAATGTTGTGAGCAATATTGAACAAGTCCTGGCGGCAACACCCCACAAGGCACCAACTGTACGGCCACTTACCTCCCATCACGAAAACCATCTAAGTTAGACGAACCAGACATGCAGGACTCTGCTGGAGAAACAGGGACGAGCTAATAAGTAATGTACTCCTATCGACCCTCAAATATGGCCAAGCAAAAGCAGGTCGACCAGCTCGAACATACATATAGCAGCTATGTGAGGGTACGGGATGTAGCCCTGAAGACCTGCCAGAGGCGATGAACGATAGGGAGAAGTGGCGAGAGAGGCTCAGGGATATCCGTGCTAGCGGCACGACATGATGATGATAATGATGATTCACTATCACTAGGTCTGGTCGTCTGGCCGAGATTAGGTGATTTGGTTGTATCCCAGAATCCCAGAAAAATTTGTGTCTCATTCTCCAGGATGGATTCTGGGTTGAGTACATACCATTTGTGTATATGTTGTTGTTGTTGTTATTAAATAGGAATTGTACCATGAAACCATAAAATACACGAAAAATAAAGGGTTGATATGCCGTAAAAACAACCTACCAAATATCTCATTTCTGAATTATCAATATCATCGAACTCAGTTCGGTCTATTATATATACTTTCGGACCAATGCCCTTGGAAAAAGTATGAACACCCTTATCCTCCCAGCAATGGGTTTAATATTATCACTGTTGTCCGTCTACACAAACGATTTTGGCATTAAATAACCTACGAAGATTGATAGGACATTAAACAAAAAAGCAAACTAAATTATATCAAGAATATTGTCAATTTACTGTCGAAGCTATATCAACAAAATAAATTTTAAATTAGATATACAAAAAATATTTAATGAGTTGATATAATTTTCGACACTGACACAATAACAATAGCATATATGTGTTTTTTATATGTGTGTTTACGTTTAAAAGTGTACATATATATATATATATATAGAGAGAGAGAGAGACGTTATCATGGCTGCACATATCTATGTATATATATATATATGTGTGTGTGTGTGTGTGTGTGTTTATGTGTGTGTGTATGTTTACGTTTAAAAGTATATATATATATATATATATATACAGAGAGAGAGAGAGACGTTATGTCTTTTTATATAATCATGCCTGCATATATATATATATATGTATGTGTGTGTGTGTGTGTGTGTATTATATGTATATATATATATATATATAATGATCACGAGTTAGATAAATTTGTACTGAGTCTTCTTGTCTCAATGTAACAATAAAAATTAAGAATGAAAACTCTTACAAAATTCCCAACGAAAAAAAAATATCCTCTGGGACTGTCACATTGCGCTGACAATCTTAATCTGATAAGACATTCTAGTGCTAAATTTGGGAACGGTAAATCAAGTAAATTTTTAAAAAATACACAGCTGATAGAATTTTGATCGATTAAGCGAAGATCTCCGGCTTCGAAAGCAAAACAGACATTAAAACAAAAACAAATAACAAACAAACAAAAAAGCAGCTTAACTTCACTGTTGCGTTACGGTTAGACCATAAGAAATAGATTCGGCGAACCAAATTCAATTCTTAGACGAAGCTATTCAGTCCATATATTCCTTCTTTCAATCAGTGGTTCGAGGAAAATTCATTGCTGTAAATTCTTTGCATCAGATTAATTGCTCTTAAAAGGTTTCCCTAACCCCAACCCTAAAGCTAAACCGGAAAAGTCCCCGTAGAGTAATAACTGAAATGCGGAACTGCAGCCTCTAAGTGCGCAAGTTCGATTTCCGATTCCGCTGCTATTTCACTTTGGGACTAATGTCTATGGAAAAGGTATGAACCGACTTATACCCGCCAAATTATTTATTATATAATATCCCGACTGTGTTATATCGTCATCTACAGCATCATAACGACACAATAATAAAGACAGACGCACGCAGGAAGACTTCTTTATAAATATATGTACCTTTCACTTTATTTTTAAGGGCTCGAAAGGGTTATTCAGGGTTTGCGTGTGAGAAAGAGTTGGAGACCGAACAGAAACTGCAATATTTTGATCCCTATTCTTATGGCCGTCAACGTTGTGTCTTTCTCGTTCTCCTGATGCTCAACCGGAGGCCTTGGGGTCCACTCTGCTGGGTACTGGCTTTCTTTACTGCATCTTATGAGCAACTTCTCTGGTCCCCAAACTCCATCGATGTTCCCAAGGGCCCCCTCGGCCGGGTATGACTTTCCCTACCACAACTCGTCTATAACTCCGGCTCCAACTATACTTGCAACTCCAACTCATCGAACTCAACTCGAACTGTGACTCAACTGAGTTATATAATAGTTCAACGCGCACTCGATCGCCCACTCGATCTTTGAGATCGCATGTTTAATCGTCATCAAGCGGAAATAACTGTCTTGCAGTTCAGAGGTCACTCTCTTCCGTCGCGTCAGTCTATGAGAGTATCATGGGATTTTTTAGCTTGTCCCATTTTGATAGCCAATTTCCGCCCACGCGATTTCCTCTCCTAACTGCCATTGGAATGTGTCACTTCCTTCCGGTGAATCACCTTGAATGGCATTTTGGGCCGGGTCGAAGGTCAAAATACAACAACTGTTCTACCCCGAAGATGGCTTTGGTATTAAATAAGCCATGAAGATTGATATGCCATTAAATAAATAAAACCAAACCAAATACTTTAAATCTTTTTTTAATAATTTATCCCATGAAGAATTTACCAGACATTTCCGCCAGTTAAATAGTGGAATAGACTTGGTTCTTCGGTCTTGGTACGGTGACCAATCGAGAAAGAGAAGCCTGAATTAAAATATTTATTTTCACTCATCCAGCGACCTGGTTTGGTCGTGTCGGTGCTAATTATGTGACATGTCTTGAACAGGAATTTCCTGATAGTTCTAAAACTAGTTGGAATTTAAAGTTTTTCTTATTTTAGAATGGTTGCCATTCCAACGTTAAAGAACCCAGTCAGACCTACCCATAATTTTGGGAGGAAGAATAATTGGATTCCTACAACTCCGAAAAGTATTAACGCTATGTGAAATACAAACAGCGTCGTCCAGAAATCGAACTCGTGTACCTTAGTCCTCTTTCTACAACGTTAACTATGACACCACGATCTCTTTCACCTAGCTGGGGTTTGTGATACATTCTTCCCGTGCCGTTGCATTTGGGTAAATACTCACTGAAATTCATTGTTGAAACACAAAAAAGTGTTTTTATCACATGGAATATTCAGACTATTTTTTCAATCTTAATTGTTATATTCATAACGTTTCGGCCGATGTGTCCTTCAGCTTTCTTCAGATATTTCATGTCGAGCCTGCTCAGAACCTCAAACTGAACCCTTTATTTAATCCACCGGGATAAATTGTTCTAATTCCGTTAACCATAACCATATACAAGTGTTAAGATATAATAAGAATTTATTATTATTATTGTTGTTGTTGTTATTATTATTATTATTGTTGTTATTATTATTATTATTATTATTATTGTTGTTGTTGTTGTTTTTATTATTATTATTATTATTGTTGTTGTCGTTGTTGTTATATGTTGGTTGGTTTGTTTGGTTTTATGGCATATCAACCTTTGCAGGTTATTTAACGCCAAATCCATTTTTATGTAAATAATCTGTTCTATTGAAAACAGTTCAGTTTAGCATAAGTACACAGTTTAATTGTCGAAAACATTTCCATTTCAAACTATTCAAGCAGTTATATGTAATACTTCAGTTAAGTGTTAATACACTTTTAATGTCGAAAAACAGTTCTATTTCAAATAATTCAGTTAAGCATAAGCACGCAGTTTAAATCTAAGTACGGTTTAATTGTCAAAAACATTTCTGTTTCAAGCAATTCAGTTTACTCAATTCATTTTAGCATAAGTATGCTGTTAGTTCTATTTAACCCATAGATAGGGCCCTATCAGGTGCTACTACTCCAGGCCAAAGTGGACTTGGGAGCGATGGCAATGAAGAGGTACTCCGCATTCTCCAAAGCTCCAGCACTGCTGGAACCTCACCATCAGATTGTTTAGTGTCATATCCAGGACACTCGTTAGGGGGGGTCTTACCCCTCTGCAGAGGTGCAGTCGGTGTATTCTACAGCCCCAGCCGACTGGGCAATTATTATTATAGTTATTGTTATTTTACCTGTCGTGTTCATAGCGAAGTGTATGAGACGTTTGGTTGAAAAGTGCTTCTTAGTGAAATCACCAGGAGGAACAATCTGGATTTCTCATTCTATTTACATTCTTCAATCAGCATATGGCCCAGTTGGCTGTGGCTGCAGAATATACCGACTGTCTCTCTGCAGAGGGGTAAGACTCCCCCTACAACAAGTATCCTGGATATGACACTAAACAATCTGACAGTGAGGCTCCAGTAATACTGGAGTCTTTATTGCCATCGCTCCCAGGTCCACTGGAGTCTTTATTGCCATCGCTCCCAGGTCCACTCTGACCCAAAGTGGAAGCACTAGATAGGGTCCTGTCTATGGGTCATATAGAACTGTGTACTTATTCTAAACTGAATGGTTTAAAGTAGAACTGTTTTTGACATTTAAACTGTGTGCTAATGCTAAACTGAATTGCTTGAAATAAAACTGTTTTGACTTTCAAACGGTGCACTTATGCTTAACTGAATTGTTTCAAATAGAACTGTTTTGATATTTAAGTGTGAGTAAACAAAAAACTTTACATAAGCTAAACGGAATTGTTTAAAACAGAATGTCTATAGGTATAAAAATGAATTTAGCATTAAATAACCCACAATGGTTTATATGCCATAGAGCCAAACCAAACCAAACTAATCAATCAAAATATTACGTTACTTGCACCACCATCTATGAATGTGTGTCTTACCCCTCGACACAAGCAAGAATAGTTTGATTTGTGCTTATCCCGAGAATATTTGCACAATGTGAACAGCAAACAGTCTTGTCAAGGATTTGAACCCGTGTCACCGTGTCCATATCCTAATTCGATCAACATTACACCACGAATACCACCTAATGAATATATGTATGTATGTATTGCTGAAATTCTTGATATATTTCTATGTAATTGCAACCAAGCTATAACAGCACTTCATTGAGTAATTTCTTATTAGAGCAATACACTTTCGAATAATTTGGAGTCTAATTTACAACAGAAGTACAATTTTGCAGTGTCTGAATATATTGTTTTGTTTTGTTTTTGTTTTTTTTATTAAACAAAATCTCTATATCCGAAAAATAATTATAAAATGCTAATGAGAGATATTTGTCCAGAAAATAATGCCTGTATTGTTAAAAAATTCTTTATTAACGTCAAAAGACATACGTAAATCTATTTTTGTATATAGTAACTTTTTTCTCAGCAATATGGCTTATTTTCTCTGATTACATCTCAACCATTGTGGGTTATTTAATACCAGTCCTCGTGGCGTAATGGTTAAAGCGATGGATTTCGGAATCGTAGTAAGCGAGTTCGTATTCCACTCGTGCTATTACGTTCACTTTCGGGCAAATACCTTTGGGAAAGGTATGAACCCCTTTATCCTCCCAGCATTGGGTTAAATAGTACCACTGCTATTCTTCTCAGATAATGGCTTTGGCATTAAATAACCTACAAAGGTTGATATGCCATTAAACAAAGAAACCAAACCAAACCTTATTTAATACCAAAGTCATCCATAGAGAAATACAGTGGTAATACTATTCAACCGGTAACTGAGAAGATAACGAGGTTCACGACTTTTCCAAAGGCTTTATTCTGAAAGTGAACGAAACAGCGCGATTGGAGTTCGAACAATATCGTAGTTATGCACGTTAGTCACTACCCTATGGACGTTACCCCAGGATTCACAAGGTTCCTGTGGTAACAGGAGCCCATGACTGATTGCTTTTATTTTGGATAAAAGTAAAGGAAGCTAATTTGAATTTTCATAGTTTGAATAATTAAAAATTTACAATGTGAATGCAATCCTTCAACTAAGAATATCATTCATTCGCAAACTGAACTGGAAACTTCTTCATTCAGATAGAGAATGAATAGATATCAGAATAGATCGATAGAGAATTCATAGATATCATACTAGATAGATAGAGAATAGACAGATATCAGAATAGATCGATAGAGAATAGACATATATCAGACTAGATAGATAAAGAATAGACACATATCAGAATAGATCGATAGAGAATATATAGATATCAGACTAGATCGATAGAGAATAGACAGATATCAGAATAGATCGATAGAGAATATATAGATATCAAACAAGATCGATAACGAATAGACAGATATCAGACTAGATCGATAGAGAATTGATAGATATCAGACTAGATCGATAGAGAATAGATAGATATCAGAATAGATCGATAGAGAATATATAGATATCAGACTAGATCGATAGAGAATAGACAGATATCAGAATATATCGATAGAGAATATATAGATATAAGACAAGATCGATAGAGAATAGACAGATACCAGACTAGATCGATAGAGAATTGATAGATATCAGAATAGATCGATAGAGAATAGATAGATATCTGACTAGATCGATATAAAATATATAGATATCAGACTAGATCGATAGAGAATAGACAGATATCAGAATAGATCGATAGAGAATATATAGATATCAGACTAGATCGATAGAGAATAGACAGATATCAGAATAGATCGATAGAGAATATATAGATATCAGACTAGATCGATAGAGAATGGATAGATATCAGAATAGATCGATAGAGAATATATAGATATCAGAATAGATCGATTGAGAATATATAGATATCAGACTAGATCGATAGAGAATAGATAGATATCAGACTAGATCGATAGAGAATATATAGATATCAGAATAGATCGATAGAGAATATATAGATATCAGACTAGATCGATAGAAAATATATAGACATCAAAATAGATCGATAGAGAATATATAGATATCAGACGAGATCGATAAAGAATATATAGATATCAGAATAGATCGATAGAGAATAGATAGATATCAGGCAAGAACAATAGAGAATATATAGATATCAGACTAGACCGATAGAGAATGGATAGATATCAGACAAGATCGATAGAGAATATATAGATATCAGAATAGATAGATAGATAGAGAATATATAGATATCAGACTAGATCGAGAGAGAATTGATAGATATCAGACTAGATCGATAGAGAATAGATAGATATCAGACTAGATCGATAGAGAATAGATAGATATCAGAATAGATCGATAGAGAATATATAGATATCAGACAAGATCGATAGAGAATAGACAGATATCAGACTAGATCGATAGAGAATAGATAGATATCAGACTAGATCGATAGAGAATTGATAGATATCAGAATAGATCGATAGAGAATAGATAGATATCAGACAAGGTCGATAGAGAATAGACAGATATCAGAATAGATCGATAGAGAATAGATAGATATCAGAATAGATCGATAGAGAATAGATAGATATCAGACTAGATCGATAGAGAATTGATAGATATCAGACACGATCGATAGAGAATAGACAGATATCAGACTAGATCGATAGAGAATTGATAGATATCAGACTAGATCGATAGAGAATAGATAGATATCAGACTAGATCGATAGAGAATAGACAGATATCAGACTAGATCGATAGAGAATATATAGAAATCAGACTAGATCGATAGAGAATTGACAGATATCAGAATAGATCGATAGAGAATAGATAGATATCAGAATAGATGGATAGAGAATAGATAGATATCAGACTAGATCGATAGAGAATTGATAGATATCAGACTAGATCGATAGAAAATAAATAGATATTATATTCTGAGAAATAGCTAAGACCTATGTAAATTACACAGCTTTTATTAAAAACTTCTCTTCCTGAACAAAAGCAATAAAACGTCCATATTGTTCAACATATTCAACATGCAATTCAACACACTTGGTACTTGGTTTTCAAAGACTTTTCAAAAGTTAGGTAATATATATAAAATTGAGTAAAATTTTAAAAAGGAATTTCTCTTCTTGGTGGTGTTAAGCCATTACTGAAAGACAGGTTAAGTAGAACTAACTCTTAAGAAAATAAATCTATCTAGTTAATAGATTTCTATTTCCGTATTTTTTGCTGAGCAAACGATTTTTATCGAGACCACACACATAAGAAGCTAAAAAGAACATAAGATAAAAAAAATTGAATGTATATACAGTACAATAAAATATTTTCATCGGAAAATTGTAAAGCAATGTTTGTCATTACATCTGGTTACCGTCAAAACTCAGATTATGTCACAGTTTTTAGAACCATAACATCGTACAGCGATTTATAGCAGTTATATCATTGTGTTTATCAAACTTAAACAAATATTACAAAAATGTGTTTTTAGTATTTTAGCGATAGGTATATTCTTTCGTGAATTGTTTACTCTAACTATCCAAGCTAGACGAACCAGACATGCCGGACACTGCTGGAGAAGCAAGGACGAACTCGTAAGTGATGTACTCCTGTGGACCCCCGCATATGGCCAATCAAAAGCAAGACGACCAGCTCGAACATTCATACAGCAGCTATGTGATGATACGGGATGTTACCTTGAAGACCTGCCAGAGGCGATGAATGATAGGGAGACGTGGAGAGAGAGGGTCAGGGATATCCGTACTTGTCGCACGACATGATGATGATGATGATGATGATATCCGGTTTACATCAAACACCAGGTTACAGCTCGGTTTTTTTTAACCAATGAAGGACATAGGGTGGTGTATGACCATAATTTTATTGTGATCATTATTCTTTTATAAAAATAACTAAAAAAGGCTTTTTAACAAGTCCAGGAAGCAACAGCCCACAAAACTACAGCTGTACAGCCACAGACCACCCATCACGAAAACTATCAAAGTTAGACGAATCAAACACTGCTGGAGAAGTAAGGACGAACTCATAAGCGATCTTCTCCTGTGGACCCCTCCACACGAACGAGCAAAGATTGGTCGAACAGCTAGAACCTATATACAGCAGCTCTGTGCCGATACAGGATATAGCCTGGAAGACCACCCGGAAGCGATGGACGATAGAAACGGGTGGCGAGAGAGGGTCAGGGAGATCCGTGCTGGCAGTATGACATGATGATGATGATGCATGTTTAGCGATGGTTATATTTTTTCGAGACTCGGTCATTCTTTGAATGTTTATCGGAATGAATACGGTTAAATATTTTGTGATCAGAAGGTTAGCCAACTTGAATTAACGTCGCAAGTGAATACAAGGAAGTGTAATTAAATAGCGTCATGATTGGAACCTCTGTAAACCATCTAAGTTGTAAGAAAGCTGCGTCTGAACGCGAACTATGACCAAATATCCGCGTCGATTATGTAGAGATGATTAATAAAAGTCTGTGACAGGTTTGTTCGCCAAGAGTTCAAAGATTAAACGGGCTTCTCGAAAGGAAGTCGGTGAGAGTTGGCTTTCTCTTTGCTTATTGATTAAAAGTAAAGGCGGGAACGCCTTATTCTGTTAAACAAATAAAAGCTTTAAAAAATCATTTTCCCAAATATGTATTTAGGGAAAACCCTATTTCAAACAGAAATTCTTCTAAATGTGAATAAGTATCGAAATTTTCATGAAAATTCGACTCTTATTTCTTTTTTTTTTTATGGAATTTTGAAAAAAGACAATGAGTTACTATTACGTGAGCACGTTAAATTTCAATTGATTTAATGGTTCTTAATTTTCATTATTTCCGTAGGTTGAAATCTTTTTTAAAAAATCATCATGAGACTTTTTAAAGGTTTCTTCTTTGAAATGGTCCAAACAAGTTTCCATGCGTTATATATAGAGGGGGGTCATGATACTGAATAAAGCTTTGCACAGGACGTCAAATTTGATTGGTTCTTGCAGACCTAAATTTGACCAATAGGATTATTCTCCAATAGTAACGGTCGTGTGAAATAACAAGGGCTTATTGAATTAATATATAGGATAGATAGATGTCAAAATGTTACGTTTGGGTTGTTTGTTTGTTTGTTTGTTTTTGTTTGTTTAATTGCATATCAAATTTCGTGGGTTATTTAACGCCAAAGCCGTCCTTGCAGAAGAAAGTGGTCCTACTATTTAACCCATAACTGGAAATAGAGAGGATAGAAAAAGCATATATGACAATATCAGAAATACTAGGAACCTATGAAGAGAGATGGTTCAGATTGGTTATGTCTCTTTGTTTAATGACACGTCAACCTTCGTGGATTATTTAACGCCGAAATTATCCTTCAGAAGAAAAGTTGTGGTACTATTTAACCCATAACTGAGAATAGAGAAGGGAGAAAAGGCATAAATATCAATATCATAAATACGAAGTAACGATGAAGATGGCTGGTTTAGTTTCATTGTTTAATTGCATATCAACTTTCGTGGGTTATTTACTGCCAAGGCCATATTTGCAGAAGAAAATTAGTACTACTATTTAACCCATAACTGGGAATAGAGAGGATAGAAAAAGCATATATGACAATATCAGAAATACTAGGAACCTATGAAGAGAGATGGTTCAGATTGGTTATGTCTCTTTGTTTAATGACACGTCAACCTTCGTGGATTATTTAACGCCAAAATTATCCTTCAGAAGAAAAGTTGTGGTACTATTTAACCCATAACTGAGAATAGAGAGGGGAGAAAAGGCATAAATGATAATATCATAAATACTATCAAGAGATATGATTTATATTGGTTTGGTTTCTTTGTTTAATGGCATATCAACCTTTGTGGAGTACTTAATGCAAAAGCCAACTTTGTAGAAAAACAGCTTGGCCTAGTGGGTAAAGCGTTCGCTAATGGTCCGGAAGACCTGGGTTCAATCCCAGGTCGCGTCATACCAAAGACTTTAACAATGGTACTTGATATCTCCTTGCTTAATACTCAGCAATATAAGGTACGTATCAGGGGTAAAGTGGAGCAATTCAGAGGAAGAAGTAGCGCTCTCGCCTACACCTCGGTGTAGTAGCTATTGAAAAGGGAACCTTCTGGTTGCCCACAACTATGGTCGCCAACTTTATTTTACTACTATTTAATCCATAACCTGGAAAAGAGAGGATAGAAAAAGCATAAATAACAATATCATAAATACTAGGAACCTATGAAGATACGAGGATCTGTAAATAAGTTTCCAGATTTTTTTAGTATGGGCACTTTTATTGATAGTACACACATGAAACTCTAGTCCCCTTCGAAGTAATCTCCTCCGGCTACAATGCACTTGTACCGTTCCAACAACTTCTGGAAGGTCCCATAGAAGTCCTCTTGTGTGAGCGTGTCAATGACCTTCGTCACAGCCTCTTTCATCTCCTCAATTGTCTCATGACGACAGCCTCTGAGCTTAAGGAATAACCAAAAGTCACAGGGAGCAAGGTCTGGACTATAGAGAGGGTGAGGAACTGTCTTGATGCCCACCTTGGTCAAATAGTCTCTGTCAAGGATGGAGTTGTGGACTTGTGCATTATCCTGGTGGAAATGCCACTGGCCCGATTTAAAGAGTGCTGGCCTCTTCCCAAGGAATCTCTTCCTGAACTCCCTTAAAAACTCAACATAGTAACCCTAACCCTCACCTTTTGATCAATGAACTCTGGTGTATTGATTTCCTTACTCCTCCCACACCTCTCATCATCCCTCACAGACTCCCTGCCTTCCTTTAATTTCTTATGCCACTCAAAAACTCATGCTCGATTCATGCAAGATTGTCCAAAAGCAGTCTGAAGCATTCCATACGTTTCTGAGGCATTTTTCCAAGTTTAAAGCAGAATTTTTTTACATATCGTTCTTCTAAAGTGTCCTCACGTCCAGATTGCATTTTTGAAATTCACCAGCTGTGATAATCAGGTTTTAGTAGGGTGTATTCCAATTGCTGCTGTAGCTGTTCATTTCAACCTGAAATCATAAGAATTGGTCAGTTATCTCATAAGATGTATAGCAATAACGTAGTGAATTGTCAAGAGTCTACGACAATTTTAAATGCCTGTACAAAAAAAGTCTGGAAACTTATTGAAGGCACCACATAGATAGTTTCATTTGTAGTTAAAAGGGGTTCATGCCTTTCCTAATGGTATTAGTCTGAAAGTGAACGTAATAGCAAGACTAGAGTTCGAACATATTTACCATGATATCGCAGTCTATAACTTTAGCCACTACACCACGGAGACTCCCATACCCTTTACAAAATGGTCTCCGTCTGAGTTGATACATTGGTGTCACCTTCAAACCAGTTTGTCAAATGCACTCCGGAAAAAAACCGATGGCGTCTGTCAACGACCGTCATTGGTACAATTTGTCATCAACACCGTTATCTCTTTCGTTAAACTTTTCCACCCACCTTTACACATAATTCAACTGTTGCCTTGCTATATTCGTCTACCTCCTTTAGATGTCGGCTGCAGTATACACTATTTTGCCTGAGAGCTTGATGATCATTGTTCGTTCCTGCTTCATATATATAATGATACAATACCTGAAAAACGGAGACTCTTGTGTCAGTTATGCAATAAGAATTACTCTATCTTGTCGTGTAAAAGTATCACATTTGATAAAGAATTACGGAAAGTAGACAGGAATTATTCCCAATAGAATACCCGCAACAGATATGATATATTTAGCAACACCTCCACATGAGCAAGTCAATTTCTAACATTCGTTTAGTAGGTTTTAATTCAGAGTTTTCCCTCTCAGATACCAGTAGTTACAGCCAGGTTAAAAAGTGCCGTTCGCCTTACGATTTACTCATAGATGTAGAGAAAATAGTAGTATTCACACCTTTCCCATCCATTACACTATGAATCATCATTATCATATCGCGCTGGTAGCACGGATATCCCTGACCCACTCTCGCCACTCCACCCTATCGTTCATCGCCCTAGGTAGGTCTTCAGGACAACATACCGTATCCTCACATAGCTGTTGAATGTACGTTCGAGCTGGTCGTCCTGCTTTTGCGCGGCCATGTGTGGGGATCCATAAGAGTACATCTCTTATAAGTTCATCTCTGCTTCTCCAGCAGTGTCCTGCATGTCTGGTTCGTCTAACTTGAATAGTTTTCGTGATAGGGGGCAGGTGGCCGTACAGTTGGTGTCTTGTGGGGTGTTGCTGCCAGGACTTGTTCAGGATTGCACGCAGCATTCTTGTGTAATTGCCATCTAGTTTCTTCTCCAGCCGTTTTGTTAGCGTCCATGTAGTGCATCCATATAGCAGTATCGATGTGACCGCTGCCTGGAAGAAACTGCGTTTCATTTTATCGGTTAGGTCTGATTTCCATATAATCGATAGCCTATTGATAGCTGTCCATGCTTTCGTTAACCTCGTTTCGATGTCCTTTTCGGTTGATTCGATGCTGCTTCCTAGGTACGTGAATTTGTCTACTAGTTTAAGAGGGGTTCCTTCTAGAGTGGAGATGTCCCCCGTTTGGTTATAGCACATATATTCCGTTTTGCGTGCATTAACATAGAGGCCTATTCTTGTTGCTGCTCGTTCCAAACTATGCAGAAGTGTTTCGGCTTGGTCAGGTGTATTTGCCACTATCGCTAACTTCATATATATATATATATATATATATATATATACAAGGGATATTCAATATATAAGGTAATTTTTCGGGAAAAAAAGTGTTTTTCAAAGTTTTTCAATCAATGTACATTACCGATTCATTGGCCTAGTGGGTAGAGTATTCACCAATGGTCCGGAAGACCGGGGTTCAATCCCAGGTCGGGTCATACCAAAGACTTTAAAAATGATACTTGATGCCTCCTTGCTTCACACTCAGCATTATAAGGTACGTATCAAGGGTAAAGTGGAGCAATCCAAGGGAAGGAAAAGCGCCCTCCTATACACCTCGGTGTTGTAGCTCTTGAAAAGGAAACCTTCGGATCGCCCTCGACTATGGTCGCCAAATTTACTTTTTTATATCCGACAGATTTTTTATTGGTTTAAAGAAAAAGTTATTTTAATCTAACAAACATATTTGTTTTGAGACTATTCAATATGGAGTCAACTAAAATATACTACTCCAAGCTTAAACAGAGGTCTGTTATTAAAATTTTGACGACTGAAAAGAGCAAACGAATGAAATTTACAGAGTAATTAGCGATGTTTATGGGGAAGCATGTTTTAATCAAAAAATATTTAAACAGTGACTAAACATGGTTTTTCTATTATGAGCGTTAGTCGAAATGACAATCTATAGAGCGAAAACATACTGACTCTCCGGTAAAGAAAAGTCGAAGGAGCAACAGTTACTTAAGAAACTAATGCTGACATTAAACTGCCCATCACAATTGATTTCCTTGAAAAAGTGCAACTATAAAAAAAATGCTTCCTTTTGCCTTCACCTTATTTATTGAATGACCCACGCATATATATATGCGTGGGTCATTCAGTATATATATACATATATACAAGAGAATGACCATTGTATACACATATATATATACATATCTATATATGTATGTGCGCGTGTGTGCGTGTATGTGTGCATATATGTGTATATTGGTTTGCCTTGGTTTAATGGCATATCAACTATCGCGGGTTATTTATTGCCAAATCCATTTCTATACATATAAACATTTCTATTTCAAACAATTCAGTTTAGCATAATTACATAGTTTAAATGTCAAAAACAGTTCTATATCAAGCAATACAGTTTAAATGTCCAAAACAGCTCTATTTTAAACAATTCAGTTTAGCATAAGTACACTGTTTAGTTCTATTTAACCCATAGATAGGACCCTATCAAGTGCTTCTTCTCTGGGCCAGATTGGACCTGGGAGCAATGGTAATAAAGGGATACTCTGCATTCCCCAAAGTTCCAGCAATGCCTCAGCATCAGATTGTTTAGTATCATAAACAGGACACTCGTTGGCGGAATCTTACTTCTTAGCAGAAATGCAGTCGGTGTATTCTGCATCCCCAGCCAACTGAGTTACATATATACATATATATATATATATATATATATACAAACGCACGCATACACTCATACACACACAAACAAATACCTATATATAAATGTAGATGACAATATGTATATGCTCCCCTACCCCCGTAGGGTTGAGCTCTCTAGCGAATGAAGTAATCGCGTTGCCATATGCGAGGCTCTTCATATAAATTGAGCTCTCGGTAGTCGTTAAGCGGATGTATGTAAACAATAGTAATTGTGATTCATAACCGTTTAAAATGTACTTCGCTGCTGCTGGTTTCCTCGTGGCTGAGGGGTAGAGTCTTGGATTGGCGTTTGAGTCAACCGGGTTTCGATCCCAGCTACGGGAATCTAGTATGTCTAGCCACACTGATGAGTTCTGATAGAACGAAACAGCTCTGTCTGTGGATGACAATATATATATATATATATATATATATATATATATATATATATATCAGTATTCCTAGAGATGATGAAATAGTTAAACAGTAAAAAGACATTGTTTAACTAAAGATAATAGTGATGATAATATAATAATAAATGGATTTCGATTCCTCTACTTCCACTTTGAATCATAAACTTCGATCTGTTTACTTCGACGGCTAGCGCTTAGTAATATGTATGTGATTGTATATGTAAATAAGTCATGTCATCAAATTCGAGAGGTATATGTCAGTTGCTGGCTACCCTCGGTGTAAGAGAGTAAACCCCGACAAAAAATCCGTAGTGGAACCCCGCAAGTGATTGGTTGGTGTATTCGTCACCTTCCGGCAGCTCCTGCATCCCCTCTGGTCTTCAGCCATCTTAACCTTGTCTTGCCGCTGGATCGGACCGGCCGGGATGAGTGAGTGAGGCTAGCTCTGTGCAAACTTAATTCACTTTAAACAAAGTCAAGCGCAACTCATCAGTCAACCTTATTACCTCAAGTCCGGTGGCGACGAGCGAACGACGAAGCAACAGGTGTAGATACACTGGAAGTCGTAGCCGCAGACCTGCACACAGGCGACTCAGGCTGTATAATCGTTCCTTACTGACTGGAGAAGAAGTAATGTTCAGTACCCATCTGAATGTCAGAGCAGCTCTCTCTAGGACAGCACTGCTCACCCCCGCAGCATGTAGAGCGGGATAGAAAAAGGTCCCCCAAACATTGCCGGCTCTACTTCACCCTGGTTGGCTTACCTCAGTCGGCGGGGACCTCTCTCAATGCGGTCGAAACAAAAAAAGGAGAAAATACCTCTGAACATCGCCGCGTGGAATGTCCACACGTTTATTGACCGGGACGATACAGATAGACCTCATAAACGTACCGCCCTTGTCAGGTACACAATCGACATTGACGCCCTCAGTGAGACCAGGCTGGCAGGAAAAGGAGACCTGACTTAGAAGATTATTCTTTTTTCTGGAACAGACATTCACCCGATGATAAACGCAAAGACTTCACTCGTAGGCAGTTAGCCTGTCACCCGAAAGGGCTGAATGACTGCCTCATGGCTATGAGATTTACACTTCATAATGGGAAAAAGTTCGCTACCATCATCAGCGCCTATGCACCCACCATGAACAACACAGATGAGACAAAAGACAAATTTTATGAAAACATTTAAGTATGTTACCTCTGCTGTTCCCATTGCAGACAAACTCATCATTCTTCGTGACTTTAATGCAAGAGCTGGACAAGACAGCGCCTCCAGGCGCAACGGCCTACTGCTTCTTCAGACCTGGGCAAAGCATAATATTTTAATCACTAACACCGTATCCCGCCCCCCTAATCGCGACAAGACATCGTGGATGTACAAGGTGTATACGATAAGTTTCCAGACTTTTTTGTACAGGCATTTAAAATTGTCGTAGACTCTTGACAATTCGGCAAGTTATTGCTATACATCTTACGAGATGACTGACCAATTCTTATGATTTCAGCTTCAAATGAACAGCTATATCAGCAATTGGAATACACCCTATTAAAGCCTGATTGTCACAGCTGGGGAATTTCAAAAATGCAATCTGGACGTGAGGACACTTTAGAAGAACAATATGCAAAAAAATCTGCTTTAAACTTGGAAAAATGCCTCAGAAACATATGGAATGCTTCAGACTGCTTTTGGACAATCTTGCATGAATCGAGCATGAGTTTTTGAGTGGCATAAGAGATTCAAGGAAGGCAGGGAGTCTGTGAGGGATGATGATAGGTGTGGGAGGAGTAAGGAAATCAGTACACCAGAGTTGATTGGTCAAAATGTTAGGGTTACTATGTTGAGGTTTTAAGGGAGTTCAGGAAGATTCAGGAAGATAGGGAAGAGGCCAGCACTCTTCAAATCGAGTCAATGGCATTTCCACCAGGACAATGCACGTCCAAAACTCCATCCTTATCACAGACTATTTGAACATGATGGGCATCAATACTGTTCCTCAGCCTCCCTATAGTCCAGACCTTGCTCCCTGTGATTTTGGTTATTTCCTAAGCTCAGAGGCTGCCGTTATGAGTCAATCGAAGAGATGAAAGAGGCTGTGACGAAGGCCATTGACACGCTCACACAAGAGGACTTCCATGGGGCCTTCCAGAGGTTGTTGGAATGGTACAACAAGTGCATTGCAACCGGGGGAGATTACTTTGATAGGACTAGAGTTTCATGTGTGTACTATCAATAAAAATGCCCAGTCTGGAAACTTATATTATGCACCTAGTAACCCCCCGCTTTAAGCACTGGTGTCTGATCGGCTATATCATTGTGAGAGGGTTATAGGTGGGGTATGAGAGTTACGAGGGCCATGTGTGGTGCAGAATGCTGGAGAGATCATCACCTAATCATTTTGAAACTAAGCATCAGAGCACAGTCTAAAACAAGACCACAGAACAAAAAAGCACCAAAGCGACGAAACTAAAAGACGTTCCAACCAAGCAATCGTTTGTTGAGACCTTAGATAAGTGGCTTGATGCCATCCTTTTGGACGAGCAAGATGTGGAAGCAGCATACATCCCTTTCCGGGACACCTTTTAGGATCATCTACCAGAAGACACAGAGACTGGTTTGATTTAAACCATGCCGAGATCAAGATCCTCAAAGGGAAAAAGCGCGCTACCCACCGAGCTTACCTCTGTGACACTCAGTGTACTACCAAGAAAGACGCTCTGAGGAGCATCGGCAGCACCGTTCAGCTCAAAATGCGTGAAATGCAAGTTTTCTGAGTGAGCGCTCGAGCTGTGAAATCCAACGTTACGCAGACAAGAATGACATGAATAACTTTTCCAGCAGTCTGAATGAGTTCTATGGTCCCACCAGTGCCAGCTCTTCTCCGCTTCTGAGTGCAGATGGAACCAACCTCATATCGGAGAACAAGATCCTGGAGACGTGGGTTGAGCATTTTGATGGTGTACTAAACAGACCATCTTCTATCAACGACAAGGCCATTGAACGGCGGCTGCAAGTCCCAATGAACGAGTCACTCGATGTCACTCCAACCCTGGAGGAAGTTCAGATGGCAATCCGTCAACTATCCAACGGCAAAGCACTCGGATCTGACTCAATTTCTGCGAAAATCAATAAGGAGGATGGATCAGCACTGATGGGTAAACTTCTGACACTCATTCAGGTGATATAGATGAAAGAACTACCACGTGAATTCAAAGACGCCTCCATCATCCATATTTACAAACGGAAAGTGAACCGACAGGCATGCGATAATCACCGCGGAATCTCCTTACTTTCAATTTCAGGCAAGATCCTAGCCAGAATACTTCTGAATCGCCTCAACAACCATCTCAAACATGGACTCTTACCGGAGAGTCAATGCGGCTTCCACAAGGAACGTGGGACTGTTGACAGGGTGTTTGCTGCAAGACAGCTGCAAAAGAAGCATCAGGAACTGAACACTGATCTCTACTAGACTTATGGTGATCTGACCAAGGCATTTGACACGGTCTGCAGTGACAACCTTTAGAGAACCATGGCAAAATACACCTGCCACGAAAAATTTATCACCATTGTTAGAGAATTCCACGACGGTATGCATGCAAGGGTGCAAGACAACAGAGAAAGCTTCGTAGCCTTTTCCATTACAAATAGGGTTAAGCAGGGGTGTGTCCTGGCTCCCACTCTTTTCAGTATCATGTTTTCTGAAATGCTGTTTGATACATTTTATGGCTCGGATATTGGAATCGATATTCAATACCGAACTGACGGCTCAGTCTTCAACCTTAGAAGGATCCAAGCAAAGACCAAGGTGAAGACTGATATCGTCAGAGTTTCTGGTTTGGTTTCTTTGTTTAATGACATATCAACCTTTGCAGGTTATTTAATGCCAAAGCCATCCTCCGAGAAGAACACTAGTGGTACTATTTAACCCATAGCTGGGAGGATAAGGGGGTTCGTACCTTTCCCAAGGGTGTTTGCCCGAAAGTGAACGTAATAGCGCGACTGGAGTACGAACTCGCGTACTACGATTCCGCAGTCCATCGCTTTAACCATTACACCACGAGGACACCCCCCAACGAGTTTCTGTTTGCCGACAACTGCCCACTGAACGCTACCAAAGCCAACATGCAAAACAGTGTGGACAAGTTCTCAATGGCCTGTGACAATTTTGGCCTAATCATTACCACAAAAAAGACAGAAGTGAATCACCGGCCAGTACCTAGAAAACCATACGTCGAACCCAACATCACCATCAAGGGACAACGACTGAAGGTTGTAGAAAAGTTCATCTACCTCGGCAGCACCCTCTCTAAGTCTATCATCATGGATGATGAGGTGAACACAAGACTTGCAAAAGTGAGTGCTGCTTTGCTTGACTCATCAGGAATTTGTGGAATCGGAGAGGCATCTTGAAGGCAACCGAAATCAAGGAATACCGAGTTGTCGTTCTTACCACCCTCCTTTATGGCAGTGAAACGTGGACAACTTATCAACGGCATATGAAGAAACTAAACCACTTTCACACGACCTGTCAGAAGAAGATTCTCGGCATCACATGGCAAAAACACATCCCCGATACCAAAGTCTTAACTGGGCTTTCTATTCCCAGCTATTGATGCAATCACAGCTTCGTTGGACCGATCATGTTTTACACATGAAAGATCCCCGCCACCCAAAGAAACTGTTCTTCTGAGAACTGTCTCAGGGCAAGCGCTCTCAAGCAGGCTAGAAAAAGCGCTTCAAAGGCACACTGAAGATCACCACGAAATCTTTCGGCATCGCCCCTAATTTCCCGGAATATCTACCACAGGTCAGAGACAAGTGGCACGAAGTTGTCAAACGGGAAACGAAAGTATATAAAACCAGAAGAAACACAGAAACTGAGCTCCAAAGAAAACTTAGAAAAGGCACATCAGCCACTGCCACCATCATTCCTTGCTCTCACTGCCCAAGACTCTTCCGCGCACAGATTGCTTTCATTAGCCATCTACGCACTCACGGATGCCTCCCTCAATCATAAAATTGATCAGATGGTCCGCATCGATTACGATGGACAAAGAAGAATATATATATGTGTGTGTGTGTGTGAGAGAGAGAGAGAGAGAGAGAGTGCGTGCATATATGAAAAGGTTGTTGTTGGTCCAACGAGAGAAAAGTAAATATATTAAAATAAATCGGTCGGCAAATGATTTTAAATGTGGTATTTAGCTTTTGACAGTTTTTCACACCAGCTTTAGCTGATGGTTTTCCACTGGAGTTTGAGTGACAGCAAATTTTCACAAGACTCCTGGACTCTTCTTAGTATTCTGGACGATCTTAACAATGATGTAACTTGGATGGTCTCCACTTGTCCTTCTTTTCGTTTTCTTTCAATTTTGCTCCATGGTCAGCCGAGACAACAAAGTTCACAATTCGGCAAGTTCTCTCTTTCTTGTTGATTATTACTAGGTCTGGTCGTCTGGTCGAGATTATTCTTATTCATACTTATGAGAGTTTTCCACATCAATTTTAGCTGATGGTTTCTCACTGGAGTTTGAGTGACAGCAAGTTTCCTCAAGTCTCCAGGACTCTTCTCAGTATTCTGACCGTTCTCAGTAATGCTGTCATTTGGATAGTCTCTACCCGTTCGCCAACGTCCAAATCCTCCAGGCTTTTTAATAATCCTTAAGTTATTGTGCCGAAAGCACTAATCCCAATTGGTACAATCGTCACTTTCATGTTCCACAGCTTTTTTAATTCTCTAGCAAGGTCGAGATTATTATTATTATTATTATTATTGCTCAAGTATATGAAAGGATAACCATGCATAATGCCTTACGCCCGAGAGATGAGAGACAGACAATATGTGTCAAGAAAAGAAGGAGGACGAGAACTCGCCAGGTTTGAAGATAGCGTCGATACATCGATACAGTGACACGAAGACTACATAGAAAAAAAGAGCAAAGAAATTACTAATTACAGTGACCAGAAACAGCAGAGACAGCAAAATGACCAACAAAACAATAACTTGAAAACATAATTAGGAAGAAAAAACTGTATGGATATTTCAAGCGGCCGACTGACGAACTCTCACACGAGAAAACCTTGATATGACTAAGAAAAAGAAACTTTATGCGAGAAAGTGAATCTCTTCAAGTAGCTCGACAAAACAACGCCATAAGGACAAACTATTTTAAAGCAAAAATATATAAGACAGCAAAATAGCAAATGTAGCTTATGTGGTGACATGATTGGGTAGGAAAGGTGTTACACTGGGAATTGTGCCAGATATTCAAATTCTACTATATGAACAAATGGTATATGCAAAAACCAGTATCCGTTCTGAAGAAGGAGACGCACAAAATTCTCTGGGATTTGGGGATACAAACAGATCTCCTAATACCGCCCAGAAGACCAGACGTAGTGATAATTAACAAAAAAAGAGAGAACCAGCTGAATAGTGGACTTTGTCATTCCGGTCGACCATAGAGTGAAAATCAAAGAAAATGAAAAAAGAGAGAAGTACTTAGACATTGCCAGAAAACTAAAAAAAACTATGGAACATGAAAGTGACGGTTATAGCATTTACAATTAGTTGACTCAGAACGGTCTCAAAGGACTTAGTAAGGGGACTGGAATACTTAGAAATCGAATGTCAAGCCGAGCTTATCAAAACTACAGCATTATTAAGATCTGCCAAATTACCGAAAGATTCCAGGTGACCTTAAGAGACTTGTCACTCAGACTCTAGTGAAAGACTATCAACCAACGCTGGGGTGAAAAACTCACGAGGAGTAATATAATAATCAAAGTTATGTACCAAATTTGAAACTATTTGAAGACCTGTTCATTTAAGATATATATATATATATATATATATCATGAAAATGTTGGTCGTCATAAACTTCATGAAACATTAGGTTGCTGAACCATATTTTCCATGGATTGAATATATATATAATATATATTTATTTATCATTTTATATATATATATATACATATATATATATATATAAAGAGAGAGAGACATGCAGACAAACAGACGCAGACTGACAGATATAGATTTGAACAGATCGAGTATGAATGTCGGTATTAAAGAACTAAATGATTACTATGAACAAATACATATTTGAAAGTGGACACACTTGTATCACTCGTCCCTGTATTAAAAAAGTTCCTGCAGATGGTTGTTGAAAGGAATCATCTTGGTTTATTTCAAAGGACGCAAATTTGTTTTAAAAATATATGAAACCCATATAAAATGGAATACTGCACACAGGTTTGGGCTCCAGTAACGAGACATGAAAACAGGAGTGTAATATTGAGATTAGTGGGTATACGAAGAAGAGTGACAAAACTAATAAAAATTAAAATTAAAAGATTATAGTTACAAGAAGAGAATGGAAAAATACTAGTTCGCTAGTTGTGTACAAATCCCAAGAGCGATAGGAGCCTTCTACAGGGTGAAACGATAAAATTGCCGCCCTAGAAAAGACGACATGATTCCATTTCCGTTTAATGAAAACCGGTTTACTTTCTTTTTTTTTTTTTTTTTTTTTTTTGCAAACCATCTACTAGTTGGCCAGTTGTGTATAAATCCCAAGAGCGATAGGAGCCTTCTACAGGGTGGAACGATAAAATTGTCGCCCTAGAAAAGACGACATGATTCCATTTCCGTTTCATGAAAACCGGTTTGTTTGTTTTTTTCTTTTTTTTTTCTTTTTTTTTTTTTTTTTTTTTGTTGCAGACCATCTACTATTGGCCAGTACAAATCCCAAGAGCGATAATGGTAAGAAATTACTTTAGAGGGCATTTTTGGGAACTACAAGATGAATTACTGAATAGAATTTCATGTGTATATACATATTTTATTAATAGTATATATTTTCTGCGTAAAGATTCTCTTTTATTTTTTAGCTTGATGTGAGAAGATTGTGAAAAGAGGAGATGCCCATGGAGGCTTAGCAAACAAATTGAATAATCATAAGAAAAAGATGAAGAAACATGACTGAACAAAGAAAACCAACTTAATTTATTTCCATCACTTGTTTAACTTATACGGCTTCATCAATTACAAAGAAATCGTTTTTGAAAAAATAACGAAATTCGTTTACGTAAATCGTCATGGAAACAGACGCTGTACGTCGGTTTTCTCGTGAAGAAGATACAAAATTAGTTTAAGCGCTAGTGATTAGAATTTCAATTTAATCCCATATAACCAAACAATGTACCGGGAAACCAAATTTATATCAAGACAAAGAATTATATCAAAAAAATAAAAATGAGATAGATATGGTTAAAGGGAACTGAACGACTATATGATTTTTCTTCATCAATAATAATCTTTAGTTATATTTTAATGGTATTTAATTATATTTTAATATTTACTTGTATTTTATTGATATTCTGTTGTATTGTAATGATATTTAATTGTATTTTAATGATATTCCGTTGTATTTTAATGATATTCCGTTGTATTTTAATGATATCCTACTGTATTTTAATTATATTCTGTTGTATTTTAATGATGTTTAATTGTATTTTAATGATATTTAATTGTATTTTGATGATATTCTGTTGTATTTTGATGATATTCACTTGTGTTTCAATGACATTCAGTTTTGTTTTAATGATATTTAATAGTATTTTAATGATAATCCATTGTATTTTAATTATATCGTACTGTATTTTAGTGATATTTAATTGTATTTTAACGATGTTTAATAATATTTTGATATCTACTTATATCTTATAGCCATAAAAGAAATATAAGAAAATATTTTCGAATAATGCTTGAGTTTCAAATTTTAAATACCGCAACCAGCGTCTCTTTTCATACAAACAAACATGGAAAAATGCGTTTTTATAACAATTTAATGGTACATCAATGTTTAATGGTATATCAATGTTTAATGGTATATCAACCTTCGTTATTTAACTCTTAAGCTAACTTTGTAGAAAAATAGTAATGATACTATCTAACCCACAACCTGGAAGATAACCAGGGGGGGTGAGTCATACCTTTTCCGAGGGTATTAGTGCAAAAATGAACGTAACGGCGTAAGTGGAGTTCGAACTCACTTACTTCGAAGCCGCAATCCTGCACGTTAGCCACTACACCACCTAGTCTCCCACCTCGCTGTATCTGATGAAGCCGTCAAGGGAAACATGTCATCTAGCAAATAAATTAATATCAACAACTTCAATATTATTTTTTAATCATATAAAGTTGTTATATCAGCATATGGTTTCAAAAGAAAGGAAAAACACAGTTCAAAGGTTTTGATAAAATGTATTAATAAAACAAGTCTGGAACGAGACGCCGCCGGCATTGGCCTCAATGTCAGTGCACACAAAACTGAATACATGTGCTTTAATCAAACAGGCGACATTTCCACACGAAACGGGAGCTCTCTGAAACTGGTAAACAAGTTCACCTACCTAGGAAGGAGTGTCTCATCAACCGAAAAAGACATCGACACGCGGCTAACAAAGACATGGACAGCTATCAATAGACTATCAGTCATATGGAAGTCAGTCCTGACCGATAAAATGAAACGCAGCTTCTTCCAAGCAGCGGTCGTGTCGATACTGCTATATGGATGCACTACATGGACGCTAACTTAACGGATGGAGAAAAAGCTTGACAGTAACTACACAAGAATGCTGCCAGCCATTTTGAACAAGTCCTGGAGGCCATACCCCACAAAGCAGCAGCCACCTACATTCCATCACGAAAACCATCAAAATTAGGACGCTGCTGGAGAAGCAGGGACGAGCTCATAAATGATGTTCTCCTCTGGACCCCCTCACCAAAGCAGGGTGACCAGCTTGAACCTACATACAGCAGCTCCGTGAGGATATGGAATGTAGCCCTAATCACGTGCCAGAAGCGATTAATGATAGGAGGGAGTAGCGAGAGAGGGTCAGGGATATCCGTGCTGGTGGCACGACAAGATGATGAATGATATATATATATATATATATATATATATATATATATATATATATATTCAAGTAATACCAATGGTGATATTAGTAGTTGAGTGTGTTTAGAGTTCGGCAAACAGTATATGTAATTTGTAATTTGTGAAAGTAAGGATATGCCTGACCTTTAGTCGCTCGCGAGGACCAGTCGGCTTGGGTGGTAGAATACACCGACTGCATCTCTGCAAAGGAGTAAGACTTGCCCAAAGAGTTTCCTGGATATGATACAAAATAACCTGATGGGCGAGGTTCCATTAATGCTGGAGCTTTGTGGAATGCGGAGCACACATTTATTGCCATCTCTCCCATGTCCACTCTGGCCCTGAATAGTAGCACCTGATAAGGTCCTATCTATGGGTCTAAAGAAACTAAACTTTGTACTTATGCTAAACTGTATTGTTTGAAATAGAACTGTTTATATGTATAAAAGATTTTTTTGCTACAATGGTTGATATGCCATAAAAACCAACCAAACCATTCATATATGTTTAATATATATGTAAGAAAAGGATTTTGCTTTAAACAACCTATAATGGTTGATGTGCAATAAAACCACACCAAACCAAATCCTATACATTTAAAATATATGTATAAAGGGGATTCGGTATTAAATAACCCGCAATAGTTGATATGCCATGACACCAAACCAAACCAATCAATCGCTACTGGGTTTTTAACGACTCCTGCGAACGCTGAGCATCTGCGAAGTTTGTTTTTGTTTTTGTTTTTTTGTTTTTGTTTTTACTTTTTCGGACGCTCTTTTTCACGAGTCCCTAATACACAGAGACGAGTTTTGAAATCAGAATAGACCTCGTTTGTAGATGTATAATAATTTCTATGTTTAATGGCATACCTACATTCGTTATTTAATTCCAAAGCTATCCTTGTAAAAGAACAGCATTGATACTATCTAACCCACAGCTTGGTAGATAACTGGAGGTGGGGGTGGAGTCGTACCTTTATGAAGGTATTAGTCCGAAAATTATCCTAACTGGAGTTCGAACTCACTTATTTAAAGGCCACAGTCCCGCACGTTAGCCACTACGTCACACAACAACTTTGTCATTATTTTTTCTTAAATCATATTTTCTTTTTGTTTTGTTTTGGTTTCTTTGTTAAATGTTTTGAAACGCTCACGTGTGCATAAAAAGTAGAGAAAATAATAGAGAAACAACTTAACAAAAGCATTAGTATTTTATCCAACCGAAATAACACATCAACAGAAAAATAAGACAAACAAAAGATAATTACTATCCGTACACTGCCGTCCAAGATATAACTGAAAGTCTTTCCACTGAAGTTCGTCCGACTGCTATCCACCGACTACTGTTCCATGCCAATTGTCTTTTCGAATGATGTCCCATGGTAATCAACACGGAACATCTATTCCGTCCACTAGCAATCGGTGTTTACACGTCAGTATCTCACTTTATTCCTCTATGACAAAATGACACATCAAACTTCATGGATTATTTAATGTCAAACCCATCCTTGTTGAAGTGCTACAGTTGTGTTATTTAACATATAGCCGGGGGACTAAAGTGTTTGATACCTTTCGTACGGCTATTAGTCCGAATATAAACATAAGTGGACTCCTTTCACGTTCTTGCATACCATTATCCAAACCACACACACACACACGCACCCACACACACACACATATATATATATATATATATATATATATATATATATATATTTGTGTGTGTGTGTGTGTGATTGATAACAAGGTAATCCAAGAGGAAGGAGCTATTTATTGAGAAGCAAAGTCGACACTATAGCGTTTCGGTTCTAATGAACCATCATCAGGGCAGTGAGGGATGATATTAGGGATGTTAAATCAACGGTGGATGTTTAAAAGTACAAAATACAAAAACCTAGGGAAAGTTTGTATAACAAGAAAAAGTTTTAACTAAACGGCCAACTTTTTCTTGTACAAATGTTCCCTTTTTTTTGCACAGAGTTAAACGGTTTCATGTATTGCTATATAACAGTCGTAATTTAACATCAGTCATTTGTTTGCACACAAGGTTTGTTCTATGTGACCCCTTTTTTGGAGCCCTAAGTCTCAGATGTGCGCAAGAAATCCTTGATTGCTTTTCTGAAGCCGTAAATACGTTGGCCTCAAAATCAATATAAAGAAAACCAACCTATTCTATCCACCAAGATGTAACACAACCATCCCTATAAATTACCACTCGTTAAGAACAGTGGATGCTTTTACCTCGTTAGGATCCACTGTTACAGATGGTTCAGGAATGAATCGAGAAATACAAACTTGTATAGGCAAATCCATCTCAGCCTTTGGAAGCCTTTACCAATGGTTGTAAAGCAACCATGATCTATCTCTCTAAGCCAAGATAAAAATCTATAAATCCCTGGTCCTCACCTCTCTCCTCTACCGCGCTGAACCCTGGATAATTTATCACAACCATATAAACGAACTTGATACGTTTGACATGAACTGTTTACGGCGGATATTAGAAATAAAGAAGAATGACAGAATCAAGAACAGCGATATCCTTAGGAATTGCAACCTTTCTATCAAGAAGATATTGCCAATTAAGATTTAACTTAGGTGGGTAGGTCACCTGATACGGATGGAAGGCTTCCAAAACAACTATTCTGTGGCCAACTAATGAACAAGCTTCCATCTGTAGTTCGTCTTCTACTTTAAAATAAGAATCAACTTAAGATAACCTGAATGTAATTTTAATATTAAAACACAGAAAAAAATCTGACAGAAAACTGACACAAATGCCTCAAAGATTGTTTCATGATAATTAAAACGTTTGGAGGACAAAAGGGTTGGAACATCCTGATCAATCATGTGAAAGGCTGAAACACAAACCCCTTGTTTCTGTGGCAAAGTGACATCAATGCCATTAATGTGGCTTTTTTTGCTAAGGTGTGTCGTATTTACCATAACAAAAGCACGTGACAGATGAAGTCACTAAACCCTCATTCATCGTTCTCGATGGGAGAGTCAACGATATATATTTATATATATATATTGTTTTGGTTTAGTTTGGTTTAATGGCATAATGTACGTTATTTAATGCCAAATCCATTTTTATACATATAAACCGCTCAAACAAATTTCAAACGATTCAGTTGAGCGTAAGTACAGTTTTTGTTTGCTCAGAGTTAAATGTAAAAACTTCTCTATTTCAAACAATTCAGTTTAGCATATTCATCCTGTTTAGTTATATTTTACCCATAGATAGAGCCCTATCAGGTGTTTTGACATTTAACTGTGCGTAAACAAAATATGTACGTAAACTAAACTGAATTAGCTGAATTAAAACTGTTTGAATAAACTGAATTGCTTGAAATAGAAATGTTTTTGAGAATTAAACTGTGTACTTAATGGGTACTCATACTAAACTGAATATTTTGAAATAGAACTCACTGTTTCTATAAAAATGGATTTGGCGTTAAATAACCTTCAGAGGGTGATATGCCATAAAACCCAAACAACCAAGCAACTCTATCAGGTGCTACCACTCCAGGCCAGAGTGGACCTGGGAACGATGGAAATAAAGAGATACTCTGCATTTCCCGAAGATCCAGTATTACTGGAGCCTCTTCATCAGTTTGCTTAGTGTCATATTCTGCGTGTATGCATTAAAATTCAAAAGTAAAAACGTGTAGCTCTAAAAAAAATGTAAACACATTGTCGTAATAAAGACTAGATTATAAAAGTGGGGCCCAGAAAAGTTGTGGCTCATACGCTGGACGGCAATATCGTTAGTTGAGCGGGTAAAATAGTACCACTACTGTTCTTCTACAAAGACGACTTTGAGGTTAAATAACCCACGAATTCCATTAAAGATAGAAGAAAATATTACATCAGAAACAAAGAATGGAATAATTTTTTCAACAATTTTTTTGTCTGTTTAGTGACATTTTTGAAAAAAAAGCACGATAAATCTAAATGTTTATGATAAGTTCTATTCAAGCCTTTTTTCATTAAAACTCAGCCCAATATGAGTGAGCAAGAAAAGAAATGACAAAGAATCTATGATTTGCTTAACGCCGAAACAAAGTCAAAAAGAATTTCCGAAATAATTGGAGTTTCGTTATGGCCTCCATCAAGCTCAGACCTTAACCCTCTTGATTAAACTATTTTTGGCATTTTAGAAAAACAATAAATTCAACTTTCCATTCAAATATTGGTTCGCTTAAAACTGCTATTGAGGAATAAATGGAATAGAATGTCTGAAGAATTTATTTTGAAGGCGTGTTGATACAATAATTGAAAAAAAAAACGGTGGCCATTTTGAGTAAATTTACTGTTTTGAGTTTATCTTCTTATTTTGTTGTTTATTTTTTGAATTAAAATTAATCTTGTTTTATAAAAGAGTCGTTTATTATTACACTAGAATATTCCTAATTTTGCTTCCACATCCTGTATATTCATGGACAGAATTATTTATGTCCAAATGTTAAGAATTTTTGAAATCATATGATTATTTTCTAAGGGTTATTATTAGTTCCTTCATGGCTAATTGATAAATATGGCGCCATATGTCACATTTACAGGCTGATTTCTAGCAGGCCGATTTCTTTTATTGTCTATTTATGTATATTTTACCTGAAAAATATATAAATTGTGCAAAAATACATAAATATTTTTTTAAGAAAATTTATAAAAAAATGATATAATATTTTAGGCAAATAAACAAATATTAATAAAAAAAAATATGCAGTAATACAAAAACGTAAGTAAAAGGAATATTTTCTCTTTAAAATGGATTTTCTTTCGACCTTTGCCTTTTTTAAAACATTCCACAATATTCTTTCGGACTTCATCTGATGAAAATTTTTGTTTATTGTTGTAAAATATATTTACAACAATTTTATTGTAAATATAAATCCTTTTTCAATGTATTTTTCACAAGTAAAACTATATTTTGGAGAATATATTCCCAAAACTTGTTCTGCAGACACTCTTGTTGTGTATTCATGATTTTTTACAATAAATTGATCTGCATATTCATGTATAACAAAACAAGCACAAACTCCGCCATTTGTCTAGATGGAACAGTAAGACCTCCTCGAGAAAGTAAGTCAAAGTATTCCTTATCTGCAGCCTTCTCACTATCATTGCCTACCATGATCTGGGAACACATTTCACATAGAACATATTTAATTAATTTACTTGTGATATATCCAGAAATTGTATATGCTACTTCTTTGCTGTCTGGTGACCAGAGGAGCTTATTTATTTCTGATTCATGCTGGGCCAAAATGTTAAGTATTTTGTCATTATTTTGAACTGGCTTGAGGTTTTCCTCCCCAAAGTTGATATTTTGTTTTAAAAGAGACCGACAGGTCAGTATTCTCCCAGTACTCAATACTTCTCGAAAACTCACCAAAAATCTACCAACACTCATCTGTCGATATTGGGAAAATCTATTTTCAAGAGGGTCACTTTGAAACCTACGGGTGAAAATAAACTCATACACTTCATCTGAAAGGTCTTGCATAAAAATAGTCTGTCCTCTCAAAATTATTACAAAGCTTTGGAAGTTTGCTTTGACAGATAAAAATCTGAAATTTGTGCCCAAGACTCAATGCAATCAGATAATCTTTTGTAAAAATCAATTTTTCCATCATTAAAAATAAGGTATGAGCTTTTTTCGTGAATTTGCTATTGTCCACCAGCATGATATCAGTCCAAGGAAGTTTGACACGTCAGCTCGATCAGGAAAATAGCTCTCGCAAGCTGCAATAGCCGTCTCATGAAAAATGGCAACAGCTAAATTAAAATTTTGTTTATTGTCACTAGGATGCAATACTTTGAATGTTAGCTTTGGAGCCTTGCGTAATTTGGCATTTAGAGCATTATATTTGTTATATACTTTGTGTAAGTCAGACCAAGCTATATAGCCCTCCTTAGAGGAAACAGAAATATTTGAGATCTCAAATGTAAAAGCAGGAAATACAAATGTCTTTGTGTTCAGTAAACTATTACGAATATTTTTTCATAAATGAACAGAATAAAAAAACAAATATTTGGGGGAGGATTAGGAAGAGTTATATAATGCGTTTTGTCCCCATCAAATGTATCTAGTAAAAGGTTATAGGCATTCACATTGGCTGAATGATTGTCTGCAACAAGAGCCATAATAAAAAATCCAGAATTTATCAGTTAAAAAATACATTTTAGGATTTACTGTTACTTCAGGACAGGCTTTAACAACTGACGGTACTGTTTTTTTTTCAGACCAGTAATCATGAATACCATTATTCTTTTATAAAGCTCATCAGTTTCATTTGCACCAATATACTCCCCACCATGAAATTGTGTTCCTTTTTGAAGGTACATTTCATCAACTAATAAAACACAGTCCTGAGAAAGATGACTTTTTTCCAAGAGTGATTTTACTGCTGTTATTGATCCCACACCACCACTTTGGATTTTTTCTAATAAAGAAAAAGATGGTAATGGAAATTTCTCCAGAAGTAATTTATAAGCTTGCCGTGATGTATAGCGCAGTAGTAAGGCATAACATATTAGGTCTACAGAAAATGGAGGACGACCTTTTGGTTTATAATGTTGTCTTTTTTGTAACTCATTTAAAATCTAGTATGGGTTTTTGATGTAGGTTGGAAAATTTTCTAACATGCTAAATTTTGTAAGTTTAGCATTATTTCCATGTATAAATGTGGTAATGGTATAGGGTTTTCATTACATTGGAGCTGGACATGAAGGTTTCAGTCAATACGATTACATTCTTCTACTGATGGAAAATGTGTTTCAATGTCAAAGACTATTCTATAAATTTGAATATAGTCTTCAGAGGGACAACATTTCGCAGTCAATTGGGTAAAACCCGTTATAATGTCAGTTGAAAGAAAATCTTGTAATTCATCTTTTTCAATCCGTCGTTGCTTTGGGGGTTTTCTAAAATCTGTTTGAGTCGACAAAAGAGATGGTTTTATTATTTTTTCTGAATGAATTATTGGTATTGGTTGTAAATTACAATTCAATTTGCTTCTCTTACCTTTCAAAATATATTTATCCTCAAAATGCTTGATGCAAAAAACTGAATTTTTCGTAGGAAACCAATTATTTCAATAAACAAATTTTATCCATTTTTCGACAAGATCAGATTTTCCACGAGGAAAAGAAAATGTGGAGACATTTATTTACAGTCACTTTTCCACTAGAACTGCCAAATGCCACACATGTTAACTATTTTTTAATAAATAAAAATATCACAAAAACACTTTAAAATTCAATATCTCAATGCAATCAATGCGATAGCAAAATATGTAATATGGAGTTTCAAAAACAAAACATCGCTTATGCAATTGAAAATCATTCAAGCGAGATCACTCTTGATTACTAATTATTTATTGTTTTAATTTTTTAAATTAAACAAAAATGTAAACATGCATTTTAGTGTTAAAAACATGTTTAGAAATTAAAATAGATTCTGATAAATTCTCTTCAAATTTATAAATTATTTATTTACGTTCAAAAATGGTAATTCTTAGAGTTACGCCCCTTTTTAAATTTCTAATTACATAAGCGGCCAATCTGTTGATTGTTTTTAGTTTCAATTTCAATCGACCTGTTACAAATTGGCTTTTAATACGGGGCCATATTTATCAGTGGGCCATGGTTCCTTGAAACAATTTAACAGTGTGCAAACAAATAACTATTATCAAATAGAAATAATTACTTGAAATCATATTATAAATTATATTTGAAACCATAAAACATTTTGCAAATTATTTTCATTAGGTATGAATACTTGTTATGCTATAACTGTAAAAACTCATACGAAAATTCGGAAAAATGGGAATATGAATGTATAATGAACACGATTTCCTAACCTCTAGGCTTAGAATAAGCCTGGATAGGTTGAGATGTAATTAACATCAGTCAACTATTTAATAAAAGCATCGGTATTAAATAACCGAACCAGATTTTTGATACCATAAAGCTAACTAACATAACTAGCATATCCAAATTCGAGTACAATGAAATATGGTACGAGGTGAATACGATAGGTTTCCAGACTTTTTTCGTATAGGCATTTAAAATTGCCGAAGACTCTTGAAAATTATGTATGTTATTGCTATACATCTCATGAGATGACTGACCAATTCTTATGATTTCAGCTTCAAATGAACAGCTACAGCAGCAATTGGAATACACCCTACTAAAGCCTGATTGTCACAACTGGTGAATTTCAAAAATGCTATCTGACACAGTAGAAGAACGATATGCAATAAAATTCTGTTTTAAACTTGGGGAAAAAATGATGCTACAGAAACGTATGGGATGCTTAAGACTGCTTTTCGACCATCTTGCATGAATCGAGCATCAGTTTTTGAATGGTATAAGAGATTCAAGGAAGGCAGGGAGTCTGTGAGGGATGATGAGAGGTGTGGGAGGAGTAAGGAAGTCAATACACCAGAGTTGATTGGTCAAAGGGTTAGGGTTCGGGTTACTATGTTGAGGTTTTAAGGGAGTTCAGGAAGAGATTCCTAGGGAAGAGGCCAGCACTCTTCAAATCGGGCCAGTGGCATTTCCCGCAGGACAATGCGCCAGTCCACAACTTCATCCTTGTCACAGACTATTTGACCGAGATGGGCATCAAGACAGCTCCTCAGCCTCCCTATATTCCAGACGTTGCTCCCTGTGACTTTTGGTTATTCCCTAAGCTCACAGGCTGTCGTTATGAGACAATTGAGGAGATGAAAGTGGCTGTGACGAAGGTCATTGACACGCTCACAGAAGGGGACTTCCATGGGATCTTCCAGAAGTTGTTGGAACGGTACAACAAGTGGATTGCATCCGGAGGAGATTACTTCGAAGGGGACGAGAGTTTCATGTGTGTACTATCAATAAAATTGCTCATACGAAAAAAAGTCTGAAGAATTATTTAATTATCCTCGAATATATATATATGTGGTCTGTATATATATATATATATATATATGTGTGTGTGTGTGTGTGTGTGTGTGTATGTGTGTTAGTAATATCCAGTCAGCGTCCGAAGACAGTGGGTGTGGAGTATTCTTGTATAGAATATATGAGGAATATCATATAAATCTCTAGGAGTGCTCGATGTATGTCTATTGTGACATCTCCTTTTCCTTCCACGTTTTTTCTATAACAAAACTCACATACAGAGCGTATATAGTGCAATTTGAAGGAAACTCAAACCTGGTCTTTAGCTACTGACACTATTTATAGAAACCCATTTAAAAGCAAACGCTATACTCTTCAACAGTAAAGACGCTCTTACATAGTAGTAATATGCAAAAACAAAAGTTACATCACTTTTGTGATAGATCCTCCTCTGATGATGGCCCAAAGTTGAGCAGAAGGTACTAGGGATATATACAATTATGGAAAATATATCAACCAATTCCCGCCGAATACGATAAAAGCAATACGGCAATACGAACGGACCCAGAAGAAAATATGTAGACAGAAAATGTCTATCATGTTCAACGAAATTTGTATAAATAAAGAAATTCCACCAAAATCTATATACGCTCCCCCATGAGGGTTGAGCACTCTGGCGAAGGAATCGTCGGCCGCCGCTCGCATAATGCAAAGCTCTTCGAAAGAATTGAGCACTCTGGTAGCCGATAGGGTATAAAAAATGTAAACAAACGGCTGCTGCTGTGACTACATAATACCTTAAAAATTCCCTCAGCCAAACGTGGTACGATTGTTGGCCGAGCGGTCTGTGACTTAGTCTAACGTAAAGTTGGATGGGTTTCAATCCCAGGTTCGAGCGTACTACGTGTCTAACCACACTGAAGAGTTCTGATAGAACGAAAACGTCTGTTTGTGGATGACAATATATATATATATATATATATATGAATGTTAAAAAATGATGTCGAAGTATTTAATCAAATACATCAAATTATAAGTCAATTAAACTTACCCCTTTCAATTATATCAGATAAAGATGCACTTCCTGTGCAAAAAGAGGGGCGTTCGTGGTATAACGGTTTTCGTCATTAAAAATGGATACAGCGACCCAAGTTCAAACCATGGACGAGGCTGTTTGCATTTCACTTCACGTTAATACACTTGGGTAAGGTCTAAATCCAATTATTCTCCTTCAAGCTAAGGGCAGAAAAGTCTCTAGCATTTAGTCTTGGAGAGGGAAAATTCCAAAATTCGAATCTGTTAAAGTCTGCTTAAAATTTGACCTTATCCCACATCCGGCTTGTAGCGGAGAATGTGGGTGTATAAATATAATTGTTTTATATATCATTTGTGCAGAAATATCTAAATAAGAATCTACTTCCTCTCGTTGATTTGTTATGGTTAACGAGCTAGTATCTCAGCCCAATTACAAATTCGTAGCGAGATAGTTGCTCGCAAGGTACACTACACTAACGGCCTTGTGCCAGATGTAATCTGTGCATACTTTTTCACCGGTTTACGCTAAAGCCACACTGAAAGCCCCAGTTCCAGTCAGATTGTCGAGTTTAATTAACAATAACTCTAATTAGTGCTTAGCTGGGTCACCACTAGATAACACAGAAAGTCTCCGTGGCGTAGTGGCTAACGTACTGGACTGTGATATCGTACTAAACAATTTCGAGCTCCAGACGCACTACTATGTTTATTTTCGGAAAAAAATGCTTTTATCCCCTAAACTATGGATTAAATAGAAACTCTACTGTTCAGTAAAGATGGTTTTGGCATTAAATAGCCCACGAATGTTGATATGCCATTAACCAAAGAAACTAAAGTATACAAAATAACGGTGACTCCCAGAGGCCAATATGCCAGAAAATAACGATCCTATGGAGAGTTCTGTTTGCAATCAACTTGAAAACCTAACGAATATCCATATTTCGACTGTCTGAAGAGAAAAGAAAGATCATCATATATTTTATGCATTTATTTTTGTCCGTGTCTTTTTTAAACATTTCTTTCCAAAGTCCAGTGGCTGGAAAAGTTCATACGTCAGAGACTCACTGTGACTTTTTTGCGCAAAGGGCACACAGTAGGATATATTAACCATCAAGACTCAGAGAAATCAATTTGAACTTGTACTTCCATTATTTTCAAAGCCAAAAATTCCAGGCTTTTACCGGAATTCTTATTCTTAATGGTATGTTTATTAGGATCTATCCAAAGCATTAGGGAGGTGCCCGTGGTGTAATGGTTAAGGTCGCAGGATATGGACACGGCGACACGAGTTAAAATCCTGGACCTGACTGATTGCATTTCACATAGCACTAATACCCTTGCGAAAGGTATGAATCCAATTATTCTCCCTCCAGCTATGGGTAAATAGTAGGACAGACTAGGTTCTTCAGCCTTGGTGAGGCAACTAGTCTAGGAGAAGGAAAACTCTGAATTCAAAACCTGTTAAACTCCGCTTAAAAATTGACCTTGCCCGATCGGAGGGCTTGGTAAATATCATCCAAAGCATTAGACAGTTACTCCAAACTTTTTTTTTTATGTAGACATTTAAAGTCTATGTTTTTGTTGTGGTCAAGGAGGAGGTTCAAATGATGACACGACCCAGAAATAAGTAATTAGAAATAAGGTAAATAATACATACTCAACGATAGCTGGGCGAAACCCCTCCCAAGCTTAACAATCAGGAATATTACCGCTCTTGGTAACGACTCGCTAAGACAGAACCGAGACTACGTCTGGGACTGTGGTATTTGTTGCTCACCCCACCGAACGGGCAAGTGTGGCACAAGGCCTTTTTTAGGTGGGTCCAGGCGCATGGCCGTAGCCCACACGCGCCCGGCATTTCCCAAAAATGCCTACGGCCCTGTCTACGTCTGGGACTGCGACTGCGCAGAAGAGAGCTCATTTGGTATATGTCACATGAGGACGAGTCCATCTATAGGGGAACCACAACAATTTTATTATGACTATTCCATTCAAGATGAGATTTTCACGCCACTCTAACCGGAGCTTTTCAAAATATCAGAGCTGATCTTAACAGTGCTGAGGTCTGTTCAGAGTGCGGAAGGAAAATAAGGAATATTCTTGTATGTATAATAATAAACGACTGTATTATAAAACAAGATTAATTTTGATTTTAAAAAAAAACGCAAAATACAAAGACAGACTCAAAACAGTCAATTTACTCCACATGGCCGGCATTTTTCTTCAATTATTGTATCAACACGCTTTCGAAAAGATTTGCATGCCTTCATAATAAA
>CAUZXS010005861.1:85000-97500 GCA_963585895.1 Sepioteuthis lessoniana
GTTAGGCGAACCAGACATGCAGGACATTGCTGGAGAAGCAGAGATGAACTCATAAGAGATGTATTCTTATGGATCCCCACACACGGCTGCGCAAAAGCAAGACGACCAGCACGAACGTACATTCAGCAGCTATGTGAGGATACAGGTTGTTGTCCTGAAGACCTACCTAGGGCGATGAACGATAGGGAGGAGTGGCGAGAGAGGGTCAGGGATATCCGTGCTGCCAGCACGATATGATGATGATGATGATGACTTACCCATTGATGGACTCTTCCAAATCCTATATTAATTGGGATGAATGGTCAGCCGGTCGTAGAGACTGAATATTCAACTGAATAGTACACCAAGTTTACGCCACCACTTTTCTCTGTATCTTGTTACTTCAATATATCCTTAAACTTATACCGTGTTGCGAGTTATCTTTTCCTGGTCCCAAATAGGGTCCTCATCAGGGATCAATGCATGGCAACAACAATAGAAGGTATACGTAGACTGCAAGAGAGATTGTGTTGAAAAGTTAATCTCTTTTGGTCATCCCATGAGAGTATCTTGATTAGCCAATGAACTTTTCAAACTACCGTCGTATATATAGTGTGTCTCCATATATATGAGACCTATGTAACAGCTAATAAATCTACTTATAATAAAGTTGGATTCTTTTTTGTTTCAGATTTGAAAATAGAATACTATAACAACTATTAATCCTTGATTACAATGCCTTGGGCAAGAAAGAAAAATATTTTGCGTTTCTTCTAATTTGGAGTCAAAATCATCCAAAACTGTCTTAAAATTGATGCAACTCATTAATATGATAATGATTTCTTACTGAGACAAGTCCTGGAAGCTGATGTAATATCAATTTTTAAAAAACTTGATTTGATGTCTCTAGCTCAATGGATGCATTTTTATAGGATGTGTCCCAAATAACTGCCATTTTGCTCGTCTCGGTAATAAATCATTATCATAATTATGGGTTGCATCTATTTTGAGACACCCTATATAAACGAAATGTCTTCAAAAAGTATTTAGACAGAAGCTGTATTTGCCAAGAGAATAAAAGACCTGTTAATTTTCTTTGAAATAATCTCCTTGGAGTTCAGCACTCTTATTGTAATGAGCTTTCGATTGGCTTTTTATTTTCTCCCTTTCCATCCCCCTCTCTTTCCCCCAATTTTATATATATATATATATATATATATATATATATATATATATATATATTCGTGTAATGGTTGCACTGGTTTACAAAGAAATTGAGGCAAGCACAAAAATACCCGTTTCTACCTAATTTGAGGGTGTTGAATTCAAATTTGAAATCTGTTTTTACTCATCACCTCTAGTTTTTTAGATATGCATAGTGTGGATTTTGTGCATATACGGTACATAAAGGCGTATATGAATTCAGGGTTAACTCTAATATTGACAATATGGAGCTTCTTTTACAAGCTATTAAGTACAGCGAGTACCAATGGAGTCTGTGTAGGGACCTCAAGGTCATTGGTCTTCTTATGGGTATGCTTGCGGGCTTCACAAAGTGCTGTTGTTTTCTCTGTCTCTGGGATAGTCGAGCTGTATCCCAGCATTACAAGCAAAAAGACTGGGGGTCTAGAAGCACTTTTGTTCCTGGCGAACACAGCCTCAAGGAGAATTCTCTGGTGGACATGAATAAGGTGCTTCTTACTCCTCTTCACATCAAACTTGGTTTGATGAAGAATTTCGTGAAGGCGTTGCACAAAAATGGTGCTGCCTTCCAACACTTGTCTACTGTGTTCCCAGGTCTTAGTGCTGCTAAGCTCAAAGAGGCATCTTTGTCGGACCTCAGATCCGAGAAGTGCTGAAGGATACTGATTTTGAGGAGCTTCTTAACTGAAAGGAACTGAGAGCATGGGAAGCATTCAAGTCAGTCTGTGGTGGCTTCCTTGGTAACACACGCGTACCATATTACCAAGCCTGTATTGAGAAGTTGCTAAAGTCTTACGAAGATATGGGGTGCCGAATGTCACTCAAGATTCATTTTCTCTATTCCCACCTCAACTTCTTCCCGCCAAACCTTGGAACAGTGAGTGATGAGCATGGAGAAAGATTCCACCAAGACATTACGAAGATGGAGAGCAACTATCAAGGCAAATGGAAGCCCGGCATGATGGGAGACTTCTGCTGGATGCTCTTGCGTGACATCCCGGAGGCAAAATACACCAGATCTTCTAAGAAAACAAACTTTTGACTGTCTGTGGTACTATGAATTGTGTAATTGTGTCATCCAAGTATATTGATTCAGTCAGTGTTCTTTATCTATCCTGTTGTATCTGTTATAAGCTGCTGCAACTCTTGAAATGTGCACATATATTCTGTTTATACTAAAATGAGACTATTTAAAAGCCAGAAAACTAGAGGTGATAGAGCAAAACTATTTATAAATTTGAATTCCATACACCCAATTTAACAAAAAAACACTTATCCCTATTCTTGCCTCAGACCAAAAATTTATTTTTGTAAACCAGTGTTATTAGCGTTGACGATGGACACAGCGCCCCAAGTTCAAATCCTGGACGAAGCTGTTTGCGTTTGGCATAGTGGTAATGGCATTAGGAAAAATGTGTATTCAGCTGTTCTCCAATCTTCTATATATAAAAAGTAAGGCAGACTGAGATTGTAATATTGGTATGTCAAAAAGTCAAGGAGTTGGAAAACGCTGATCTCAAACCGAGTAATCCCCCTAAAAAAACTGACATTGTTGGCTGGGAAGGGTCGGGTGAATACATATTACCCCGTATACATTATTAGTATTAGATAAGAATATCTGAAACCATGTAACTGTTTGGTTTTGTTTTATGTCATATCAACAATTATTGGTTATTTAATGCCAAATTCTGTCTTTACATATATATTAGATATATGACTTATAAACACATTTTTAGATACACAGCTAAATGATCAAACAGTTCTATTTCTAACATTTCAATTTAGCTTAAATCAACAAAGTTAAAGTTTTCCGAGTATTGCTATGCACAACAAACAATTCAAGTAAACCTCCGTCATTTGTTTACACACAGTAAATTGACAAACAGTTCTACTCCAAGCAATTCAATAGCATATGTCGTTTGTTTGCACTCAGTTTAACTGATAAACATTTGTATTTGGCCCATTGATTGGACCCTATCAGGTGCTACCACTCCGGGCCAGAGTGGGCCTGAGAGCAATGGCAATAGAGGGGTACTCTGCATTTCCCAAGGCTTAATCATTACTGGAGCCTTGCCATTAGATTGTTCAGTGTTATATTAACAGGGCACTCGTTGGAGGATTCTTACCTCTCGGCAGAGATGCAGTCGGTGTATTCTACAGCCGCAGCGAACTGTGCTCCCATGTAACTGTGTGCAAATAAATGTTCATATAATGGAATAGCAACTGGAAATACTTGAAATCTTATTACCGTTTATCAACTATTAGTATTAGTAATCTTTGAAGTCATATGATTGGGAAGGGTAGATTTCTGTCAATTTCTTTATAATGAAGATTGTTTTCATTGGATACGGTTGCCTAGACGGCTGGGACAGTAGAATACAAAAACTGCTTCTCCTAGATATGACACTAAACAATGATGGTAAGGTTTCAATACTGCTGGAACTTTGGGGAATGCGGAGTACCTCATCATTGCCTTGCCCAGTTGGCTGGGGCTGTAGAATACACTAACTGCACCTTTACAGAGGGTTAAAAAAACCTAACGAGTGTCCTGTTTACGACACTAAACAATCTGATGATGAGGTTCCAGCAGTGCTGGAGCTTTGGGGAATGCGGAGTACCCCTTCATTGCCATTGCTCCTAGGTTCACTCTGGCCCGGGGTGGTAGCACCTGATAGGGCCCTATCTATGGGTTAAATAGAACTAACAGCATAATGCTAAACTGAATTGTTTGAGTAAACTGAATAGCTTGAAATAGAAATGTTTTTGACAATAAAACGGTACTAACATTTAAACTGTGTGCTTATGCTTAACTGAATTATTTGAAATAGAACAGTTTTTCGACAGTAAAACTGTATTTAAACTTAACTGGATTGTTACATATAACTGCTTGAATAGTTTGAAATAGAAATGTTTTTGACCATTAAACTGTATACTTTTGCTAAACTAAATTGTTTTAAATAGAACAGATTATTTACATAAAAATGGATTTGGCATTAAATAACCTACAAAGGTTGATATGCTATAAAACCCTATAAACCAAACCATCTTCATTGCCATCGCCCCCAGGTCCACTTTGACCCGGAGTAGTAGCACCTGAGAGGGTCCTATCTATGGATCAAATAGAACTAAATTGTGTACTTGTGCTAAACTGAACTGCTTGTAATAGTTATTTTTGTAAGGTAAACTGATTTGTTTGAAATGGAACTGTTTTAGACACTGAAGCTGTACTTACGCTAAACTGAATTGATTGAAATAGAATTGTTTTGACATTTTACGGTGTGCAAAGAAAAACTATACTTATACCAAATTGAATTGGTTGAATTAGAACTGTTAGATTAAAATAGGACTCTGTTTTGACATTTAAACTGTCAACTTATGCTAAACTGAACTGTTTGGAATAGAACTGTTTTGACATTTAACTGATCATAAACAAAAACTATACTTTACTAAACTGAATTGTTTAAAATTTAATTAGGTTTTAAATGACTCGAAACGGTTGATACGCCGTATTTCAAACCAACCAACCAACCATCAATGGGATAAGATTATTTTCAATTCAAGGGTTTCTGTCTAAGAATATGTCCTATTGGAGTTAATTGTCCGTAAAGACCTCTGATCTCAGTAGATCATTTTTGATATATAAAAGCATGTTTTTGTTTTATATATATATATATGTGTGTGTGTGTGTGTGTGTGTGTTTGTGTGTGTGTGTACAAGTATGCACACTGTGTGGGTGTTTGTGCATATATCTCCGTACACCCATGTATACACACACGCGTAAGCATATTTTCAGGCTTTTTGTTTCATTTTCTTTTTCTCTCTCTGCCCACTCTCTCCATATATATATATATATGTGTGTGTGTGTGTGTGTGTGTGTGTGTGTGTGTTTATATCTAAGCTATAATTCTGTTGGAGGGGGAAAAAGCCAGACTTTTCAATTTGCAAATTCTACAGACTGCTATTTGGGGGAAAAAATTCGTAAAAAAAGAAAAGACGAAAAACACACGTACTACTTGAAAATATTCAAGAACAAGTATGTCTAGTCAAAAGAAAAACACCGATAGAATTACCTAAACGTAATAAAATGGTCAATACATGAGACAGAGCTAAACTTATGAAAATAATTCCTACATGGCCAGTCTAGTGAGTCCATCGAGGTTTCACCAAACGGCACTTCAGGATTGCTCTGGCCCAGAGCAATCCTGAAGTGCCGTTTGGTGAAATCTTGGTGGACTCACTACTGGCTATGTAGGAATTATTTTCATAATTATATATACATCAGGGGTGGTCAAACCACGGCTCGCGAGCCGCATGCAACTCTTTAAAAGGTTTTGTGCAGTTCTGATATTGTTTCCCAATTACTTATGCCCTTATTCTTATTTCATCATGTCGTGCCGAGAGCTCGGATATCCCCGACCCCTCTCGCCATTTTTCCTTCTCGTTCATCGCCTCTGGCAGGTCTTCAGGGCTACATTCCGTATCCTCACATAGCTGCTGTATGTATGTTCTAGCTGGTCGTCCTACTTTTGCTCGGCCATATGTGGGGGTCTATAGGTGTACATGACTGATGGGCTCGTCTCTGCTTCTCCAGCAGTGTCCTACGTGTCTTGTTCGTCTAGCTTGGATAGTTGTTTTCTCTTCGCAGATACGATAATTATTCTGTAAACCACCTTACAATCACGCCTGTCAAAGGAAAAACACGACCTTGTGACGTCATCAACCGGAAGTGCGCGTATTTTGTTTTCCCCCAAAAAATTGCGTCTTGTAAGAAAAGAAAATATGAAGACGAAAATCGTGGATTTCACCAGCAGTGGAAAAAAAGGTTTGCTCTTATTGAAAGAAGCGGAAATTCTTTGCGTTTAATTAGTAATACTGTACTTAATCCTTTTAAGGCCAGTAATCTTAAACGGCACAAGGACACGAACCATGGGCACTTCCACTGCGAATATCCACCAGATACAGAGATTCGTTCACACAAAATCAAGTCATTGAAGACTTCGGCACAGTGTCAAATAACAACACTCACTGCATTTTGTAAAGAAGCAGATGTTACTACTGAGGCTAGATATGTTATAGCTTGGAATATTGCCAGATCTAAATGTCCCTACACTTATGGTGAGTTTATTAAAGAAAATATTTTACAAATTGCCTCTATATTCGACCCAAGTAACAAAAGATTGCAACGTCTTATTTCCAAGATGGCATTGTCAAGGCAAACAATTCTACGTTGAATTGGAGACCTCGGTGCCAATCTTACAATGTCATCGAAAAATGATCTGGTTTATTTTGTTGCTTTTAGTATAGTATTGGAGGAATCCATTGACATCCAAGATAAACTGCAACTTGCAGTATTTATACGCTAATAAACTGCAACTTGCAGTATTTATACGCTATGTGTTGAGAAACTTTTGTGTTAAAGAAAAATTGCTTAACTTAGTTACTCTTAAGGACACAATAAAAGGAATTGATATAAAAAATGCTATCGATTCTGTGCTTTCTGAAAATATTCCTCCTGAATGTCAAATCAAACTTGTTAGTATAGCCACAGATGGATCCCCCACAATGCTAGGAAAACACAGTGGTGTGATTACACTTATTATGAAAGATGATAACTATCCCGAATTTTTGCCTATTCATTGTTATTCATCGTGAACATTTAATCATATTTACCAACCCCTCCGCTCGGGCAGGATATGACACAATGTCAATTTTAAGCGGAGTTTAACAGGTTTGAATTCACAGTTTTCCTTCTCCTAGACTAGTTGCCTCTCCAGGCTGAAGAACCCAGTCTGCCCTACTATTTACCCATAGCCGGAGGGAGAATAATTGGATTCATACCTTTCCCAAGGGTATTAGTGCAGTGTGAAATGCAATCAGTCTCGTCCAGGATTTGAACTCGTGTCGCCGTGTCCATTTCCTAGGACGGTAACCATTACACCACGGGCACCTCCAAATACACCACGGGCACCTCCAAAACATTTAATAGCAAAGTACTTTAAATATGGCCTGTATTAGTGATTGCAAATTTTATTCGTTTTAGTGCAAAAAGCCATCGCCAGTTTAAAAATTTTGTTGATGAGTAAGATGAAGATAATATTCCAAACGATGTAAATTCTTACTGCATTGTTAGATGGCTGTCAAACAGTAATGTTTTCAAGAGGTTTGTGGATCTCTTTGAAGCTATCTGTAGATTTTTGGAAAAAAAGGTAAGATTTACGAACAACTAGGAGACATTAGATGGAAACAGGACCTGATGGTTTTTACTGATGTCATAAACCTTTTACAAGCACTAAATTTGTCTCTATAAGGGAAGAGCGATATTGTGTCTGATTTAGCCCAAACAATATTTAGTTTTCTGAATAAAATAAAATCATTCCAGGGAGATATTATCACCAAATCTTTACAACATTTCCCTTTGCTTAAAGGACTTGTCATTTCTGAAAATGATTTATGTTCCGAAATGATAAAAGTGTATGTGTTGTATACCATAATACATATACAAATATACACGTATACAAATATATGCAGAACATTATCAAACATAATATACGAACTACAATGAACGAACGAATACACTTCTTTAAAAAAAATATAATCTCTCACACTTTATTCTCGAAAGGGTGATGGTTGTTGTGTGTGAAAGATGAGCTGGAGAAAGAGACAGACTGTTTTATTGACCCAAGTTTTTCTGACCATAGCAACACTTCTTTCGCCTTATCTTGGCTGGGTTGCTCAACCGTGGGTCACTGAGGGCCCAAAGCCCTCTGTCTGCAGCTGGCATCCTGTCTCCAACTGACTTGAACCGTCTGACACCTGGTTATATTATTGTTTAACGTCCACCTGATTCCGCTGTTCTTCCGCTTATTTACACAGGTGCATCTCTTGATTGACGGCTCGGTCGAGGGTCAATATTTAACATATGTTGAGAGCTTGGAGAGCGTTTCAACTGATTTTGAAACAAAGTTTTCAGATTTAGAAAACTTAAAAAATTCTTTTTCTTATTTGGTAAATCCATTTGTTGTTGTTGTAGTGAAATATGGATGTTCAGTTCAGAAACTTATTGTTACTCAGAGAGCAAATATAAAAGCTGAATTCTTGAATCTGCAGCAAGATTTTGCTCTCTAATCATCAGTCACAGTCAACATTGGAGTTCTGGAAACAGGTTTCTGTTGACAAGTATCCTACACTGAAACAAACTAGTCAGTGGCTTTTGAGTATTTTGGGGACAATATATTGCTGTGAGTCCGTGTGTTCTGTCATGAAGTGAATCAAGTAATAAAAAACAGGGCTGTACTCACTAACCAACACCTAAAGGAATTATTGAGGACAGCTGCCATTTGTTATGAACTCGACTTTAAGAAAATCTACTTGGATGTGAACTGTCTGACTTTATGAATTCAAAATAAACCAATTTGACCACTTTTTAGATTTTTTTTATTATTTTAAGTGTATCATTTGATAAAAATCGAATGTGTATTTTTTGTGTGACTCTTACTCGCATTTGGATTTAATGTGTAGCTCTTTAATACGTTCAGTTTGGTTACCTCTGATATATATATATATATATATATATATATATATATATATATATATATATATATTGACCACTTTTTAGATTTTTTTTATTGTTTTAAGTGTACCATGAGATAAAAATCGAATGTATATTTTTTGTGTGGCTCTTACTCGCATTTGGATTTTATATGTGGCTCTTTAATACCTTCAGTTTGGTCACCTCTGATACATATATATATATATATATATATATATATGACCACTTTTTAGATTGTTTTCATTGTTTTAAGTGTACTATGAGATAAAAATCGAATGTATATTTTTTGTGTGGCTCTTACTCGCATTTGGATTTAATGTGTAGCTCTTTAATACCTTCAGTTTGGTCACCTCTGATACATATATATATATATATATATATATATATATATATATATTATATATATGACCACTTTTTAGATTGTTTTCATTGTTTTAAGTGTACTATGAGATAAAAATCGAATGTATATTTTTTGTGTGGCTCTTACTCGCATTTGGATTTAATGTGTAGCTCTTTAATACGTTCAGTTTGGTCACCTCTAATATATATATACATCATCATCATCATCACTTCGTGCCGCTAGCACGAATATCTCTGAACCTCTCGCGCAACTTTTCCCTTTCGTTCATCGCCTCTGGCAGGTCTTCAGGGCTACATCTCATATCCTCACATAGCTGCTGTATGTATGTTCTTAGCTGGTTGTCCTGCTCTTGCTCGGCCATATGTGGGGATCCATAGGAGTTCATCCCTTATGAGCTCATCTCTGCTTCTCCAGCAGTGTCCTACGTGTCTGGTTAGTCTAGCTTGGATAGTTTTCGTGGTGGGAGGCAGGTGGCTGTATAGTTGGTGCTTTGTGGGGTATTGCCGCCAGGACTTGTTCAATATTGCTTGCAACATTCTTGTGTAATTGCCGTCTAGCTTCTCCAGCCGTTTTGTTAGCGTCCAAGTGGTGCATCCTTTCAGCATTATTGACACGACCGCTGCCTGGAAGAAACTGCTTTTCATTTTATCGGTCAGGTCTGATTTCCATATGATCGATAGCTTATCGATAGTTGTCCATGCCTTCGTTCGCCGCGTGTTGATGTTTTTCGGTTGATGAGACACTGCTTCCTAAAATATATATATATATATATATATATATATATATATTTGACCACTTTTATATACATATATATATATATATATATATATATATATATAAAGTCACTATTTGACTCAGCTTAAAAAAAGACCTTGTATCACAGCCTCCACGTGTAGAGATGTTGGTTTATATAAATAAATAAGTAATGCTGTCTCTCTTTAGTCGAGGACGAACAGAAGGCTCCCTTTTCAATTGCTTCTACACCAAGGTGTAGGGGAGGGTGTTACTCCTTTCCCTGGATTGCTCCACTTTACCATTGATACGTACCTTATATTGCTGAGTGTTAAGCAATGAGATATCAAGTACCATTTTTAAAGTCATTGGTATGACGCGACCTGGGATTGAACCTAGGTCTCGCGGACCATTGACGAACACTCTAACCACTAGGCTAATTTGCACTCTTGGTATATATATATATATATATATATATATATATATATATATATATCAAAGACGGGTAAAAATCAGACCAAAGTAATTACACTCCAGGAAAGAGGAACAACGACCCCTCAGTTTGACCAAGCAAGGGTCATTTATACAGGAAACAAGAGGACCCCATTAAAAAGGCTTTGTGTCGCACATGTTCTCTGACGAAAGCAACATGCTGGAAACATACATATATATAACACATACGTAAGAACAAAATAAATGAATTAAAAAAATACAGATCTCTTGGTGGACCTTCCTATTTTAATATATCTATCTATATATATATATATATATATATGTATATAAGTAATGTTGGCGACGCTTGTTGAAGGCGACCCGAAGGCTCCCTTTTCAATAGCTACTACCCCGAGGTGTAAGGGAGGGTGCTACTCCTTTCCCTGGATTGCTCCACTTTACCCTTGATACGTACCTTATATTGCTGAGTGTTAAGCAAGGAGGTATCTAGTATCCCGTGCCCGTGGTGTAGTCGTTATCGCCGTAGGAAATGAACACAGCGATACGAGTTCAAATCCTAGACGATACTGATTAACATTTCACATAGCACTAATACCCTTGGGAAAGGTATGAATCCAATTATTCTCCCTCCAGCTATGGGTAAATAGTAGGAAAGACTAGGTTCTTTAGCCTTGGTTTGGCAACTAGTCTAGGAGAAGGAAAACTCTGAATTCAAACCTGTTAAACTCCGCTTAAAAATTGACCTTGTGTCATATCCTGCCCGAGCGGAGGGGTTGGTAAATAGTATCTAGTATCAATTTTAAAGTCTTTGGTATGACGCGACCTGGGATTGAACCCGGGTCTCCCGGATCATCGGCGAACTCTCTACCCACTGGGTCAGTGACGTTGTGTTTTTTATTTGTTGGAATGCTGAAAAGTTCTAAGCATAACAAGAGAGAGAATGACCAAGAAATATAAAACCACAACATTTTTGTACATGTTTAAAACACTTCGCATATTGCTCCATAATTTTTTTCCCCCAGTCCCAGAAATGATCGAGTGAAAATTTTTCAAAATCGATTGGAATTTTTTTAGAATATGCGATGTCTTTCTTGGTTTTGATATAAGAACTTTTCAGCAAATCGGAAAACAGATTTATTTATTTATTTTTTATTTATTTATTTTTTTTTTGTTATAACCTTTCCCTCTGTATCATTCTAGTTTTATTACCGATCTCCTCGTCTCGTTGATATGATTCTTTACTCAACCTACCATTGTTAGTTTGGCACAAGGCCACATGTAAAAGGGCACCCCTTGAGGATGGAACTGATTCGTCACTAATAATGATGTACGAGATCATTTGGCAAAGACTTACCTCACTGGGAGGCGTCTCTGCTTTCATCTTATAAATTCGTCGAAATTCTTCTTCACATCTTTTTTTTTTCCTTTTTCTTCTTCTTTTTCTCTTTCCTTTTCATTCTGTGTCTCTCCTTACCGTTCCTGTCAATCTCATGACCAATTAATTATCTGAATAATTGGAAGAAACGTTTTTGGCTTTGCCTAGAAAGTCAGTAACTGGTGTTTAAGTCAAGTTTTCGGATACGGCTTTTCAAGAAAGGCAATCCTATTAAGATGTTAGTGCGATATTATTTTCTACCTCCAGTAGCCATGTACTTACAAAATTGGCAAGGTATAAATGGTTGCCATATGCCAATTTGCCTTTTGTTAATTCTTTGGTGAGATTTTTGCTGCTTTTTTATTTACTTTTTTGGTTATATTTTTTTAATCTTTTAGTGGAATTTGCCTTGTTAATCATTGCTGGTTATTTTTTTACCTTTCTTTTTTTCTTTCTACAATGCAAAAATCTTTCTTTTTTTCTGTCATATTTTATTTTCTACTTGCTTTTTTTTTGTAATATCTATTTTATCATACCCTCCATATTTCTTTCTTTCTTTCTTTCTTTCTTTCTTTCTTTCTTTCTTTCTTTCTTTCTGTCAAATAATTTTTCCTGTCGTCTGTCATATCAATTCTATGTCTTTCTTTAGTTTTTTTTTTTCTTTTTTTCCTTCGGACACTTTTTATTTCTTGTCAACTTTCATTTTTGTTTGTTTGTTTGTTTCTTTCTTTCTTTCTTTCTTTCTTTCTTTGTTCAGTCAAATAATTCTTTCTTCCGTCTGTCTCATCTATTATCTCTCCGTCGTTCTTTGTTTGTTTGTTTCTTCCTTTTACTTTTTCTTTTTTGTT
>CAUZXS010005861.1:102500-122998 GCA_963585895.1 Sepioteuthis lessoniana
GGTTTGTTTTCTTTTTTTAATGCATATCAACTCTTTTTAGGTTATTTAATGCCAAAGCCATTCTCCTAGAAGAACAGTGGCACTATTTAACCCATAGCTAGGAGGATAAGGGGGTTCATACCTTTCCCAAGGGTATTTGCCCGAAAGTGAATGTAATAGCGCGACTGGAGTACGAACTCGCGTACTACGATTCCGGAGTCCATAGCTTTAACCATTACACCACAAGTACAACTCCCCGGTTTAGTATAAGTATAGTTTTTGTTTACAATCAGTTAAAAAACAAAAGAGTTCTATTTCAAACAATTCAGTTTAGCGTAAGTAGTATTTAAATGTTAAAACCATTTCTATTTCAAGCTATTCAATTTAGCCAAACCGTTTTTCTGCAAACGATTCAGTTTAGTATAAGTATAGTTTTTGTCCACACAGAGTTAAATGTCAAAACAGTTCTATTTGACCTATAGATAGGACACTATCAGGTGCTACCCCTCCGGGCTTGAGTGGCCCAGGGAGCGATGGCAATGAAGGGGTATTCCGCATTCCCCAAAGCTCCAGCATTACTGGAACCTCACCATCAGGTTGTTTAGTGTCATATCTAGGACACTCGTTTGGAATTTTCTTACTCCTCTGAAGAGAAGCATTCGGTGTTATCGACAGCCCAAGCCGATTAGGCAACCATGTAAAGCTAATTTATTACTTAATTTATATGAATTAGATATATATATATATATATATATATATACACAAACACACACACACACACACACACACATATATATATATATATATATATATATATATGCCCATTTTTATAATGGTTAGAGAGTTCGCCAATGGCCTGAGAACCTGGGTATAATCCCAGGTTGAGTCATACCAACGACTCAAAAAATGGTACTGACGCCTCCTAGCATTATAAGATACGTATCAAAGGTAAGTAAAACAATTCAGGAAAAGGAGTAGCATCCTCTTCCATACCTCAGAGTAGTAGCTATTGAAAAGGGAGCCTTTGGGTTGCTCTCTATATATGGTCAGCCTACACACACACACACACACACACACATATATATATATATATATATATATATATATATATATATATGCAATATTTTCTCTTTTAAACATGTTTGTTTAAATAGGACAGACGCCAATTGTATCTTTGATCATTTCAAGTCTTTGGATGAGTCACTTGACTTTTGAATGGAATAAATTAAGGAAGGCACCGTACGTTTTCCAAGTACTTTTGACCCAAACTGGAGCCATGCATTTAATTATATATATATATATATATAAGGCAATCGTGGTGTAATGCTTATCGTTATAAAAAGTGCACTCGGCTATCCATGATAAATTCCTGAGCAAGGCTGTTTGCGTTTTACATGTTGCTAATGCACACCGGAAAGGCATGAATCCAACAATTCTCCGTCCAGCTATGAGTAAATAGTAGAGTGGACTGGGCTCTTTAAACTTGGTATGCCAACTGATCTAGGAGAAGAAAATCTCTGAATTCAAACCTGTTAAACTCCACTTTAAAATGTCTTGTGTCACATCCTGCTAGTGCAGAGGGGTTGGATATATATATATATATATATATATATATATATATATATATATATATATATATATATATATTGATAACATGGTCGGAGGAGAGATTTATTGAGAAGCAAAGTCGACACTATAGCGTTTCAGTTCCAATGAACCATCATCAGGCCTACAAGGGATGATATTAGTGATGTTAAATCAACGATGGATTTGTAAAAAGTGTAAAATATAAAAACCTAGGGAAAATTTGTATAACAAGAAAAAAGTTGGCCGTTTATAACAAGAAAAAGTTAGCCGTCTTATTAATGAATCAGCGTTTGTTTTAAATTACGTCATTTGACTTACAAGAAATGTTGTGTAGGAATTTATATTCTGTTTGTTTATCGAAAAAGATTTCGAATCATTCCTTGTTTTCGACCAAGTTCAAATTCCGAATGCCAGAGGGTTCAGCAAAAAGACCGAGGAGGGAAGGTTACTCCGCTCTTGGAGAGACAACCTTTTTTAAGTCCCACTAACGGGGAAAAGCTTCCAAATTAATGTATGTGAAAGTCTGTGTGTGTAAACACAAGTTCTTGCGAATGTGAGGCTGTTTTTTCTACGCGTTTGTGCGTGTGAGTGTGTCAGTGTGCATCTCAAAAGTTAAGGCCAGCCGAATTCTTTGTACACCCAACAAAGTAGTGTTTGTGGGGGGGGACTATTTAGCAGTACGTGTTTGTGAGTGTGTGTGTGTGTCTGTGTCCGTCTCAAATCGTAGGGTCAGCTCAAGCCCATGCTCTCACGCTGTTCCGCAATCGATCACCTGATTATCTGTCAGGCCATTTCATGGAATGGAATCATTCTTCTGATTTAATACCATACTTGAATGGGACATAATAACCGAGGCGACAAAAGGACAGCCATCAGAGTACCATCATCATTAATGAACCAATATTTTATAATTCTTTTTTTTTTATCGAATTACTTTTTAAATACTTTCTGCTTACCGCCGGAGACTGAATAACAGTAACTCGTTCAAAAATTTTCAGAAAATAGCCATTATTATTATTATTACGATTGGCTGAGATTAAGTGACAATAAGCCTCTTCAAATAAAAGTACCCAAGATATTATAGACATGATTCTACACAACTAGCATGATACCAAAATCCATTAATCTAAGAAAATTAACTACACGGTTACGTGAGGTAATCGTGTTTAACTAGGCATCAATCAGTTTATTATTCTACTCCTTACAAGTTTTCAAAACCAGGGTTAGTTGATGGTCTTTCACTAGAGACTGAGTGACAGCAAGTCTCTTCAACTCTCCAGGACTCTTCTCTGTATTCTGGCTGATCTTAGCAATCCTGTAGATTTGCTGATCTCGTCTCTTCTGTGACACAATGCATAGCAATTCGTTTTCGTCTGTGTTGGTGCCACTCAAACGATCTCTTTGTCTGTTTTGGCGCGAAAGCCACTCAAAGGACTGAGGACGAGATCTCCCGCGAGACCGGAAGTGAAGGAGGGAAGGAAGTTCCGATAGAAGACAGAGAGACGAGTTGACAAAGCAGGGCAGAGGAGGACGGTTGGCTTGAGATAGCAGTCCAGAGGAAGGACGGTCAGCAGAAGGAAGCAGTGAGAGAAGACAGTCAAAGATGTTTGTAGAAGTTTGGATAGTCTACAAATACACAAAAAGCTGCACAAAAGCATCTCACAGACTTCCCTTTCTTGCGCTTGGAGCTGACCCAAGTCTGCGTTTGTTCGTTTGTTCTTTTTCTTTCACCCTCTCGGTTGTGCTTTGTGTATCTGTAATGAAATGTGTGATACCCTGGTTGGAGATGAGAAAAAAAAACTACTAGACGAATCACTGGCCATGTGAAGTTTGGTTTAACGGCTTTGATAAAGTCGGGGGTCGGCCGACGGGGGTGTTGTCACACTTCCTCCGATTTCTAACTCTTCCAGTCCTTTTACATAGCCTTCGGGGATCGTTCTAAGTGCACCAATTACAATTGGTATTGAGTTGGCAGCTCATTTCCTTCCGTTACCTGCCTTTTTTTTTTGCTTCTCATTATAACCATGGCACATTTTTCTATGCCAAATTTCATTCATACAGCTTGAATGTATATATTTATTCTTTCTATTAGACTCTCCAATTATTTTTCATTTTTTCCAGACTGCTTGATGTTGTCCATGTACAATAGATGGTTAATCTTTTCTTGCGAATAATAAATTTGTAGCCCCATATGCATTTTCTAAGAATGTGATTGAGTGGCATCATCGCTATTACATAATGGTGAAAGCACATCTCCCTAGAAGACACCTCTCTGGAATTTTCCAGTGAGACGATAAAATTGTCGTCCTAAAGAAAACAACACTACTGCTTTGTTTTAAAACTTTTATTGAAAAAATCAATTCAGGTAACTTGATTATGTAGTAGAGCTGACATCTATTCAATGTAGCCGCCTTCAGCCTCAATAACCGCCTCGACACGGATCCGGAACTGGGAGCATGCCTTTTCCACAAGCGTCGGCGAGAGCTCGGTGAATACTCAGCGGATGGCGGCGATCAGGCTGGCTTTGGTGTTGTGGGAGGTCATGTTGGGGATGATCTCAACGTATGACCAAACGAAGTAGACCAGCGGGTTCAGGTCAGTGGATGAAGGGGGCCAGTAAGAGAAAGGTACAAAGTCGTAGCACTCCTTCTGAGGCCAAGCCTGGGTCTCTTTGGACTTGTGTGCCGGCGCCGAGTTTTGCTGCCACATCCAAAGTCTGCCACCGGCCACCTGATTGCACCAGGGGATCACCACACTCTTCACCACATCCAGGTACATTTTGGGGTTGACTTTCAAGCCGAATTCGGAGATGTGAGGTGGCATGATCGTTTTCATCACCGTCCCTGTTATTTGTGGCAATCCAGCGATGGTTCTAGCTGTCATAACTTGGATCGGTAGAGAGCATGAGTTGTACAGCGGCGCATCTCCGATCTCGCTCGTTGAATATTGTGTCACTTTCAGACATTATAGAAGGCTCCTATCGCTCTTGGAATTTGTACACAACTGGCCAACTTGTAGATGGTCTGTAACAAAAAAACGGTTTTTATTAAACGGAAATTGAATCATGTCGTCTTTTCTAGGGTGACAATTTCATCGTTCCTCCCTGTATATCATCAAAAGTTTTTTCTTCTCCGAGAAATTCCATTTTCCAGTTTTCCACGACTTCCATGATGAACTTCATGACTTTATCGGATATCTTGTACATTCATAGACAATTTTTTATCCAGCTTTGCAGGACCATATTGTAGTTTTTTTGTAATCAATCCACGCTATGGCTACATTTTTCCACCTCGTTTTGCTCTCCTTAAAGATGTGTTGATCAGTGCAAGGTATATCATCTGTTCCTCTTTTTGCTTTGTGGCATCCTTTTTGTTCTTCAGGAAACTATCTGCGGCTTTCTTACGAGTAATAGATCTCCTCCCTAATCTGTGCTATCAGGATTTTCCACGTCATAGGTAGTCACATGATGGTCTATAGTTGCTGGTGGCAATTCCTTTTTAGAGAGAGTCTTTTTTGGATCAGGGTTTTCTTTCTTTTGATCATTTATTCGGGTATATGTGTTTCTTTTAAGCATATACACACTTCAAGTGCCAGACTGTCGTGGATAGAAGTGATTTTTTACCAAAGTCCATGTATGCCGTCATGGCCTGTTTTCTTTTTAATTCGGTACCTTTTTCAGTTTTGCTCCAAGCGATTCCTAGTGCATTATTGCTTGAGGGTCTTCTTTGAATCCTTGTGTTATTTATCCATTCAGCATTTCTATTGTGTTCTTTCCATTCCCATATTTTACTCTAAAATAGTTTTGCTTTTTTGAATCCAATTTTTGACTTATCCTCTTGCATTCTCTTCCTATTTTTTGGTAGAATTTTCGTTATTTTGGAAAACCCTGTTTTGATTTTATTGCTTGACCCTGTTACGGTATTTTTTAAGTCTCCCTTCTTTCGCCAATATCTTTTTACATATCTCTTCCAGTAGCATTGTTAGATTTGTGCTACCCTAGCTTCTCCCTCATTCGCCGAAGGCTCTGCTTTTCATCCGCTGACGATTTCACTAGGCTGGTTGTGTCACTGGACGGTATGGTAGATCTGCCTATCTGCCCACGTTGTGTTTTTTTTATTCAGACAACAAATCGATCGCTAATCAGAGTTACCAATCGATTAATAGACGGATGAGTCGGCAAATTAAGAAAGAAAACAAGACGAAATGCCAACATATAACAGAAGAGGAATTTGTAAGAAATAATACTTGTAAGAAATAATGATATTTTGTTCAGTATAAAAGTTACTAAAATCTTACATAAATTCCTACTTCCCAGATGCTAATTAGTCATGTGACTCAGAGGCCTAGCCAACGATTTAACAGCCAGTCAATTTCTCTAGTCGGTGTATTCCACACCCCAAGTTGATTCGGCATGCGTTTACGGGTGGAACGTGAATGAGAGTAATCCTTAACAAGTTATATACGAAGCTTTTTCCTTCAATGTGGCACAAGGCCGAATGAATGGGGCACTTGAACTCACTCGTGAAGATTTAATAGTCTGGCTTCCTAACCATTACATCACTCGAGGTGCCTGTAAATCAGAATATTCTATATAATTTTCCCGAAGTAGAATTTTCAAAAAGTCGAGTTGCATGAGATTTGGCTCACCATCAGGCGGATTTCTCATGACTAAAAAAAAGTTAAGGTATTTTTTTGTTGAAGGTTCCAGTTATGGGACCGTTACCTACCCATTGATGGACTCTTCTAAGTACTCTCGATGAATGGTCAGCCGGTCGTAGAGACTGGAGGCACGCCCCGGCGAATGCCCCGGGGCCTGTTCTGGACTTCGGTCCGGAGCGTGGCCCTGGAAAAGGAACAATGGCAGACTTGGGGCCTTTAATTAGGCACCTAGTTTCGACTAGGCTACCTTCGGGTGGGCGAGCTGCATTTTTGTCTCCTTTGTCCCCCTTGTACGGCACTAGACCATGCGTCTAGTTTAAGCCGTAAACTGGCATACGTGCCCGGACCCACATTTGGGTTCGTGAAACTGCTTGCCTCATCAGGCTCACATTGCACTAAGTGAGCCGATGAGCAGCACAGACAAGCAGGGTTCGAGTCTCGGCTCCTTCCCGACCTTCCCCTCCCCTTTATCCCCACTTTAATTGGCCTTCGGGCTTTTGACCTTGTGTCAAGTCGTGTCTGGTGGGAGGCAGCGACAAATATCGGCACGCCCCCGGCTTTTTAGCTGGGCCGTCTGGCATTCGTGCCGGATGGGTGTTCGAAACCAAGAGCAGACTCGGGGCCGAATAGGCCCCCAGTTTCGGCTGGGCAACCTTCGGGTGGGCGAGCTGCACTTTTGTCCCCTTTGTACGGCACTAGACCAAGCGTCTAGTTTAAGCCGTAAACTGGCATACGTGCCCGGACCCACATTTGGGTTCGTGAAACTGCTTGCCTCATCAGGCTCACATTGCACTAAGTGAGCCGATGAGCAGCACAGACAAGCAGGGTTCGAGTCTCGGCTCCTTCCCGACCTTCCCCTCCCCTTTATCCCCACTTTAATTGGCCTTCGGGCTTTTGACCTTGTGTCAAGTCGTGTCTGGTGGGAGGCAGCGACAAATATCGGTCGTAGAGACTGGATATTTGACTGACTAGTAAGCCTAGCTTACGTCACCGCTTTTCTCTGTAACTTGTGACTTCAATATATCCTTAAACTTATACCGTGTTCCGAGTTATCTTTTCCTGGTCCCAAATTGGGTACACATCAGTACCTCAACCAGTTTTTACTAAATAAACCATACGAGCGAGCATCTGCCTAAGAAATAGAGAAGAGTTTTTTTTTTTTTCAGGAAAATTTTTTTTTCTGTTAAAAAAAATTTGGCATAATATTATCATTGCTATCAATGTGATTAACACACGTTGCTGCTGAAATTCGTTACAGAATAATTAAAAGAAAACAATGATTATTCAAAAAATCAATGTAGTCAAATTTAATATGATTCGTTTCTCGAAGAAAAAAATTAAATGTTTTCATAATCCGTGAATTAAAATTTTATTAAAACTATTTTCATTAAATTACGAGTGCATATTTAACAACTGATAATTAAACAAATTCCTTCTTTCGTTTGTTTGTTGGTAGGTTGGTTAATTTAATGGTATATCAATCCTTGTGGGTTATTTATTGCCAGATCAATATATATGTTTGGTTTGGTTTTATGGCATATCAACCATTCTAGGTTATTTAATGCCAAATCCATCTTCATACATATAAACAGTTCTATTTCAAACAATTTAGTTTAGCATAAATACACAGTTTAAATCTCAAAACATTTCTATTTCGAGCTATTCAACTTAATCAACAAAGTAAAATGCAAGCATTGCTGTGTATGATTAAAAATTCAATTAAACATCAATTATTTATTTACACAGAGTTAAATGTAAAAACAGTTCTATTTCAAACAATTCAGTTTAGCATAAGTACTCAGTTTAGTTTTATTTGACCCATAGATAGGACACTATCAGGTGCTACCACTCTGCGTCAGAGTGGACCTTGGAACGATGACCATGAAGGTGTACTCCGCATTCCCCAAAGCTCCACGATTACCGGAGCTTCACCATCAAACTGTTTCGTGTCATATCCCGGACACTCATTGGTGGGGGTTACCCCTTTGCAGAGTTGCAGTCGGTGTATTCTACAGCCCCAGCCAACTGGGCCATATATATATATATACTTTCTTTAAAGAAAAAACCACAGACCGGTTATTTTAGGATTATATATGTATTTCCATCCTATTTTTCGTTTCTGGTGTGAACCAAAAACACGAAGAAAAATATAACAGGACTTCTTCAGATCTAATGGATAAATAAAACAGAATAGACACGGAGGTGGGAGGTGGAGGGAGAGAGTTGAAGAGTTACCTCCTCGTTTTATTAAATTTCCGTTTTTTTTATTTACCTATTTATTATATTTTCAAAATTCTTCCGTCAGTTATAATTACGGTAATTTAACTTTTTTTTTTAATTCTATTTTATTTATTTTCTTTTCTTGTTAAGTTCGATAATTAACTTTTATGTTCTATGTCAATGTAATGAATTTTTGTCAGGGAAATATTAATGTTTATATTAATTTCGCTACTATTTATTTAACTACCTATTTTTTCCATGTGTGTATATTGGATACGGGTTTTTTTCCTTTGTTTCACTATTTATTTCTATGTTTTTAAGAATTTATAGTCTATAGTTTAAATTTTGTCCTATGTCTACATCTAGCTATTAATTCACTTCTCTTATTTAATAACTTTTCAGGCAATTATTACGTCATTATATGTATTTTCTCTTCTAAGCACAAATTGCATGGTTTAACTGGACCGAATAATACCTATATATATATATATATATATATATGTGTGTGTGTGTGTGTGTGTGTGTGTGTGTGTGTGTGTGTGTGTGTGTGTGTGTGTGTGTGTGTGTGAGTAAGGTATGAGGTTTAATCAGATAGACATGCTGTATAAAAAAAACGAAAAGAAAAATACGTATAAATGGACGAGAAAAAACTTTTATTGCTAAAATAATAATTAGTTTCACCAACGCGTTTCGACACAGATTATTTTAGATGTGAAATTACGAAAATTTCACGTAGAAAGTGTTTTTGTCATCTTCAGGGCGGAAATTATGAATCTAAAATAGCAGTTTGAAACGAATACAGATAAATATTCAAAAATGAAATGTAAGTTTTTTAAACAAGTTAAAGAGAAACATAGCGTCTATAAAAAGTCCCGTGGTGTAATGGTTATCGTCGTAGGAAATAGACACGGCGACACGAGTTCAAATCCTGGACGAGACTGATTGTATTTCACATAGCACTAATACCCTTGGGAAAGGTATGAATCCTATTATTCTACCTCCAGCTATGGGTAAATAGTAGGGTAGACTACGATCTTCAGCCTTGGTGAGGCAACTAGTCTAGGAGAAGGAAAACTCTGAATTTAAACCTGTTAAACTCTGCTTAAAAAATGACCTTGTGTCATATCCTGCCCGAGCGGTGGGGTTGGTAAATAGGATAAAAAGTCGGTTTATATATGTGGAGAGTGGAGAATGAAAGAAGAAATGAGAGGAAAGAGGGAAGAAAGATGGAAAGAAAAGGGAAAGCGTGAAAAAAATGGAAAATAGAAATGTCTGTCTAATTATCGATGTTCGTGTAAGTTGAAATCCTTCAAAATAATTTTGGCTAAGTATTAGGATCAATCCTAAGAAAATAATTACTTCTCTAATGACTAGTGAGTGATCGCCCTTGGGTCCAGGTGGTCAGCCATCTCACATTGGACGAAGATCACGGAGTGGTAGAACGGGAGACTTATCATCGCACATCCAGTGGCTCATTCATTATCATCTCTTACGTAACTTATCAAATAAATCAGTGAAACTTTCCACTTGGTTCTTGTGTCATTTTTATGGGAATATTCACAGAACCCCCATCTTAAAACCACAAAACTACGTAAGGTGTAATTTCATAGAATCCTAGTCTTAAACATATAATTCACACCCTGAAGATGACAAAAAACACTTTCTTCCTGAAATTTTCGTAATTTCATATCTTAGATAATCCATGTCGAAACGCGTTGATGGAACTAATTAATAAATAGTTTCTCATCCATTTAAATGTATTTTTCTTTCTGTTTTCTATATACAAAAACACACACACGATTCTATACACAGAGTGAAGTTGGAACAAATCCTACTAGCATACGGCCTACCAGCAATTGTTATTGCTGCTATGGTTTCCATAGCAGCAATAACAATTCTCTACAGAAACTCCAAAGTGAAAGTACGTTCACCGGATGGTGACACAGAATACTTCGACATTGTAGCAGGAGTACTTCAAGGGGACACGCTAGCCCCATACCTCTTTATCATCTGTCAAGACTACATGCTTAGAACTTCGATCGACAAAATCAGAGAAAACGGCTTCGAGCTGAAAAAGAAAAAAACACAAGGTACCCCGCAAAAACAATTACCCACGCCGACTACGCCGATGACATAGCGATACTGGCGAATACACCCAACCAAGCCGAGACACTACTGCATAGTTTGGAATGAGCCGCCGCAGGCATTGGCTTCTATGTCAATGCACACAAAACGGAATATATGGTGACATTTCCACACTAGATGGAACCTCTCTGAAAATAGTAGACAAATTCACCTACCTAGGAAGCAGCGTATCATCAACCGAAAAAGACATCGACACGCGGCTAACGAAGGCATGGACAGCTGTCGATAGGCTATCGGTCATATGGAAATCAGACCTGACCGATTAAATGAAATGCAGTTTCTTCGAGGCAGCGGTCGTATTGATACTGCTACATGGATGCACTACTTGGACACTAACTAAACGAATGGAGAAGCTAGACAACAATTACACAAGAATGTTGCGAAGAATAAGTCCTGGCGGCAACACCCCACAAGGCACCAACTATACGGCCACCTGCCTCCCATCACGAAAACTATCCAAGCTACACTAACCAGACATTCAGGTCACTGCTGGAGAAGCAGGGACGAGCCAATAAGTGATGTACTCCTATGGACCCCCACATATCCTATTTACCCAACCCCTCCGCTCGGGCAGGATATGATACAAGGTCAATTTTTAAGCGGAGTTTAAAGGGTTTGAATTCAGAGTTTTCCTTCTCCTAGACTAGTTGCCTCACCAAGGCTGAAGAACCTAGTCTGTCCTACTATTTACCCATAGCTGGAGGGAGAATATTTGGATTCATACCTTTCCCAAGGGTATTAGTGCTATGTGAAATGCAATTAGCCTCGTCCAGGATTTGAACTCGTGTCGCCGTGTCCATACCCTGCGACGATAACCACTACACCACGGGCACCTCCAAATGGACCCCCACATATGACCGGGCAAAAGCAGGACGACCAGCTCGAACATACATCCAGCAGCTATGTGAGGATACGGGATGTGGCCCTGAAGACCTGCCAGAGGCGATGAACGATAGGGAAAAGTGGCGATAGACATTCAGGGATATCCGTGCCTGCGTCACGACATGATGATGATGATATTTACACACACACACACACTCATATATATGGTTGGTTGGTTGGTTGTAAAAAACATTTCTATTTCAAGCTATTCAGCAATTCAAATAGTTTTAATTCAAACAATTCAGATTAGTATATGAATAGATTTCGTTCACTCATGATCAAATATCAAAACATTTATTTTTTAAACAATTCAGTTTAGTACAGTTTCAATGTCAAAAACAGTTCCATTTAAAAAAAATCATTATAGCATAAGTATGCAGTCTAAATGTATGTACACAGTTTAATTGTCAAAAACATTTCTATTTAAAGCTATTCAAATTAGCCAAACAGTTCTATTTCAAACAATTCAGTTTAGCATAGGTACATAGTTTAGTTACATTTGACTCATAGAAAGGACTCTATCTGGTGCTTCCACTCCAGGCCAGAGAGGATCCGGGAGCGATGGCAATGAAGGGAGACTCTGCATTCCCTAAAGCTCCAGCATTACTGGAGCCTCACCATCAGTTTGTTTCGTGTCATATCTAGGACACTCATTGGTGGGGGTTACCCTTCGGTAGAGATGCAGTCGGTGTATTCTACAGCCCCAGCCGACTGAGCAATTATATATATACATGTTACAGAAAAATTGATAACAAGGCAATCCAAGAAGAAGGAAAGATTTAATGAGAAACAAAGTCAACATTATAGCATTTCTGTTCTAATGAACCATCATCAGGAGTATGAGGGATGATATTAGTGATGTTAAATCAACGATGGATTTGTAAAAAGCGTAAAATTTAAAAACCTTGGGAAAATTTGTATAACAAGAAAAAGTGGACTGTTATTGCCCATTCCTTCAAAAACAGGAGGACTAATCGAACCAACTATATACAAGAAAAAAAAACATACCTACCAATATGTCCAGCGTTCTTCGTCCATATTTTCCTGGATTATATACGTCAATACCTTGAAAGAAAGAAAGAAAGAAAGAAAGAAAGAAAGACGGGAACGCGGAAAAAGAAAGAGAGAAATAAAAAGAGGCAGAGAAATTAAAGAAAATGTAGAAAGAAAGAAAGAAAGAAAGAAAGAAAGAAAGAAAGAAAGAAAGAAGCAAGCAAATACAAAAACAAACAAAACTTAGGGAATGGGAAGAAGAAAGAGAGAAATAAAAAAAAGGCAAAGAAATGAGAGCAAACAGGGAAAGAAAGAAAGAAAGAAAGAAAGAAAGAAAGAAAGAAAGAAAGAAAGAAAGACGGAACATGGAAAAAGAAAGAGAGAAATAAATAGAGGCAGAGAAATTGGAGAAAATGTGGAAAGAAACAAACAAACAAACAAACAAACAAAACTTAGGAAATGGGAAGAAGAAAGAGAGAAATGAAAAAAAGGCAAAGAAATGAGAACAAACTGGGAAAGAAAGAAAGAAAGAAAGAAAGAAAGATTCTAAAATAGACGAGCAAAATGAAAGCCCAAGTGAAGAGAGAATGCCAAATAGGACCTTCTCGAACAAATTGTCAATACGAATGATCGTCTTGCTGTTACCGTTGTCGTCCAGTCTTATCTTGTATTGTCAAAGTAAGCCTGTTGCCGAAGGCTTGGGACGATTAGCCAATTCGTCAATTGGTCACGTCTGCCAATTGATTCTATCCACCTGGATGGTTTCTTAACAACAAGAACAAACGCCATCGAGCCCAGCTCTTTAGATTCGTTGACGGTTTTATTTTAAAGGAGAACACACACACAAAAACATTGCGTCAAGAGGTGGCAGCTTACGGCCAGAGTCAGAAGCAAAATAAAGGAAGTATCTTAAGATGAATTGAAAGAAATTTACATGGAGAACGTCAGCCATTTTGAAGAGAGAAGTTGGTTAAGGCGGGAATTTCGTGTTGTTGGTGCGGTTGTCAGATTCTCAGACTGATTGAATGTCAGTGTAGACACCAGTAGTAAAGGATAAATTCTAGTTCCTTATATTGTTGCGGTTAGATTTAAAATTTGATTGAAAGAAAGAAAGAAAGAAAGAAAGAAAGAAAGAAAAGCTTGATTTCTTTGTTTAATGGTATGTCAATCTTCATGGGTTATTTACTGCCAAAGCAATCCTTGTAATAGAACAGCAGCGATACTATCTAACCCACCGCTGAGAGGATAAGGACATTTACATCTTTTCCTATGGTTTCAGAGCGAATGTGACCGTAATAAAGCGACAAAAAAAAAGAACTCGCTCACTTGGAGGCCGAAGTCCAGAAAGAAAGAAAGATGGACTCTAAAAGAAAGAAAGAAAGAAAGAAAGAAAGAAAGAAAGCGGGACGTTAAAAGAAAGAAAGAAAGCGGGACGTTAAAAGAAAGAAAGAAAGAAACAAACAAACAAACAAACAAACAAAGCGGGACGTTAAAAGAAAGAAAGATGGTCTCTAAAAGAAAGAAAGAAAGAAAGAAAGAAAGAAAGAAAGAAAGCGGGACGTTAAAAGAAAGAAAGAAAGAAAGATCGTCTCTAAAAGAAAGAAAGAAAGATGATTTCTTAAGAAACAAAGAAAGAAAGAAAGAAAACAGGATGTCAAACTAAAGAAAAAAAAGAAAGACGGGTTCTAAAGAAAAAAAAAAAAAGAAATATCAAACAAAAAGTAAAAAATAAAAAGAAAGTGAAAGTAATAAGGCGACTGAATTACGAACTTGCTTTCTTGGAGGCCGCAGTCCAGCAGAAGAAAGAAAGAAAGAAAGAAAGAAAGAAAGAAAGAAAGAAAGCGGGACGTTAAAAGAAAGAAAGATGGTCTCTAAAAGAAAGAAAGAAAGAAAGCGGGACGTTAAAAGAAAGAAAGAAAGAAAGAAAGAAAGAAAGAAAGAAAGAAAGCGGGACGTTAAAAGAAAGAAAGAATGATGGGCTCTAAAAGAAAGAAAGAAAGAAAGAAAGAAAGAAAGAAAGAAAGAAAGAAAGAAAGAAAGAAAGAAAGAAAGAAAGAAAGAAAGAAAGAAAGAACGAAAGAAAGAAAGAAAGCTGGACGTTAAAAGAAAGAAAGAAAGATGGGCTCTAAAAGAAAGAAAGAAAGAAAGAAAGAAAGCGGAACGTTAAAAGAAAGAAAGAAAGAAAGAAAGAAAGAAAGAAAGAAAGAAAGCGGAACGTTAAAAGAAAGAAAGACAGAAAGAAAGAAAGAAAGAAAGAAAGAAAGAAAGAAAGAATGAGAGACCTGAAAACCTTAAGAATTAAAGAAAATGAAGAAAGGAAGGAATTAAAAACTAGTGAAAAACAAAAAGAAAATAATGAAAAAAAGAAATGAAGAAGGGAAGTAAAAAGCTAAAGAAGGAAAGATAAAAGACAGAAAAAAGCGGGAAAAATAAAATTTCCATCCAAATGTCACGTAAATGTTCTAAGCATTATTTATTATCCGTAATTCTTTTTCTTCGGGATCCTTTTTCTTCGTCTTCGCTGACGGATAAGATCCTAAACCATCAAAAGAGAATAACCTGATTATAAAACTAAATTGCATTCGTAGATCAGGGTCCATTTATAGAGAGCTAAAAGAAAGTTTCGTTTTCATTACACCCAGATCCACTCTGACCCGGATAGGGTCCTATTTATGAGTTAAATAGAAATAATGAAATTTTTACCAGTTCTCAAAGACTGTGAAGATTATTTTTATTTACACAGTAGATTATTAGAGGGTAAAAATTTTTAATTAATTTGGGCGCAAAGCAACCCTATAAGGTTTGACCTGTGAGAAAATAAATGAACCAACGATTGTTCATATTTCTTTCTACCTGTCTCTTTTTTTTAACTACCCCCGCTTTCTCTCTCTCTCTCTCTCTCTCTCTCTCTCTCTGTCTCTCTCTCTCCTTTTGTCTCTCTTTATTTTTCTTTCAATCTTTTCCTCTCTTTCTCTCTCTCGCTCTTTTCTTATCTTTCTTTCTATCTTTTCCTCTCTCTCTCTCTCTCATTTTTACTCTCTCTTTTTATTTTTATTTTAATCGTTTCCCCCCTCTCTCTCTCTCTCTCTCTCTTTCTCTCTCTCTCTCTCTTCTTATATTTCTTTCTATCTTTTCCTCTCTTTCTCTCCTTCATTCTTTCTTTCTTTTTCACCTTTTCTTTTTTTGTTTCCTTTGTTTGCTTTACAGCTTGTATGTCCTCATTTACCTCTCTCTCTCTCTCTTGAGCGATCGAATAGAGGGAAAATGGTACATCGATCGATCTACCAATTTTTTCCCTATTTCTCCTCTAACTTCCAGTCCCTCTTTCTCACTTTACCTTTTATACAATCATTTTTCTTTTAATTTCACTTCTCTCTCTGCCTATCTGTCTGTCTGTCTGTCCCTCTCTGTCCCTCTCTCTCTCCCTTTCCCTCTCTCTCTCTCTCACACACACACACACACACACACTATTTTCCATCTTTCTTGACTTCTTTTTTGTTCTTCTCCCTTCACCTCTCACTTCTGGGAATCTAGATAAATCTCTGTTTATAGTGTGTGTAACTGTAGTTATTACAATGAATCGTTGACCAATGAATTGTTGGCGCCAAAAAATAAAAAATAAAAACATAAATAAACGTGTAATAAGCCAGAGTGAGGAGAGATTGGGGAGAAGGACCCGAACAGGGAGACTTGGGTGAGTAGAAGTAACAGGGTGGGGGTTATAAATCTAGGGTGGAAAAAAATTAAAGACGAAGAATTGAAAGAGACACCCATTGTTTAATAGCTGATAGGACTTGCTATTTTTATCCATCGGAAGACAAAAAAGATTTAAGAAAAACCCACAAATAAAAATGATGAGAGGCTTTTAATTTCTTTTATTGTTGGACGTAAAAAAAACACGAAAAATATGACAGCTAGTCGGAACTGTCAAATTTAGAATGTCAGGATAAATTCAATTTAATAAGTTAACAATTTTATACAGGTTGATTAATGTCACTTTGAAATAGTTGATGAGTACAATCAATTTTTCTTCCTCTTTTAGTTATTCGTCTATTCCTTTCTTCTTCGTATGGTATGTAATATAATGGCCAAGGGATTTCGGTCCTTGCCTTTGAGTTTAGTTAGGCTAACCCCTTTCGGCTCAGCACATGGGTTAGTTAGGTGCAACTTGATGCAGGTGTTAACATGCGTGCGTGTGTGTGCACAGAGCGGACGTAGCACTCAGAGATGTCACAATAGCCCGAGATGACGGAACGGGGTGACAGGGTACGGGTGACGTCACGCACCGGAAGCGCGCGGAGGTTTGTGGGAGATTTGAAGAAAGTTAGAGAGTTGAATACTAGACGCCAAACCAGGAGGATCGACTTTTGGAGCTCACAGACGCGAGGCGAACTTGCGCCTTATGAGGGCCGCTCGGGATGGGGGCCAAATGAATAAGACTGCATAGAAGATTGTGTCTCTCCTCCTTATGTCGAAACCTTTAACTCAAAGTTAATAAAAAGGTTTCGTACCTGAACAAGAAGTCGTTACGTGTTTTCGAATTTCGAGATTCCTATGTTCTTTATATGTTCTATCGTTATGAACATGCTATGTCTATTTCGCACATGGCGTTAATTGTGAATATAGTACAGGTATTCTTCATCTTTTCATCTAGGCTTGCCAACATCTCTGAGCTTCTATTTTTCAGTTTCCTTCTTTTTTTTCTTTCCTTATATCTTCCTTCCTCATCTCAGTCGGCTATGATAGTAGAATATATCGACGAGATCTCTGCAAAAGGATAAAACACCCCCAGTGAGTGTCCTACATATAGCACTAAACAATCTGATGGCAGGGTTTCAATCAGTAGAGCTCTGGGAAATATGGAGTACCCCTTCATTACCATTGCTTCCAGGTTCACTCTGACCTGGAGTGGTTGCTCTTGTTAGGGTCCTATCTGTGAGTCAAATAGAACATTTTGGCCATTCAATCATCTATAAACAAATGACTTATGTTAAATTGACTTGTTAGAAATAGAACTGTTTGACCATTTAACTGTATGTAAACAAATAACTGATGTTTAATAGAATTTTTAATGATACAAAATAATACTTGGACCTGTCCAACTGTGTGCAAACAAATACTGAATCTAATTATTCGGGAAAATAACAATACTTGCCATTCTTTAACTGTGTACATCAATTGAATTGTTGGTGTTACATAGCAATAATTGAAACCATTTGTTGGTCGACCAGCAAAACTTATTTATATCAGCTCTGTGTGGGCACATGATGTAATTTGGAAGACCTGCCGAGAACGATGGATGATAGGTAGGGAGGTATATGGAGGTGCCCGTGGTGTAATGGTTATCGTTGTAGGAATTGAACACGGTGACACGAGTTCAAATCCTGGACGAGACTGATTGCATTTCACATTGCACTAATACCCTTGGGAAAGGTATGAATCCAATTATTCTCCCTCCAGCTATGGGTAAAATAGTAGGGCAGACTAGGTTCTTCAGCCTTGGTGAGGCAACTAGTCCATGAGAAGGAAAACTCTCAATTCAAACCTGTTAAACTCCGCTTTAAAAATTGACCTTGTGTCATATCCTGCCCGAGTGGAGGGGTTGGTAAATATGGATAGGTATGGATGGCGAGAGAGAGTCTAGGAAATCCGCGCTGTCAGCGTGACTTCATGATCATAATGAAAAATCGTGAGTTGAAGCTCTAATTGGGTACTATGGGTTATTATTAGTTACTAGACACTACATGATGTGCAAAAAGAAATTATTATTAAATACGAATAATTACTTGAAGCCATATAATTATTTGTATTAGATTATTATTAAATACGAATAATTACTTGAAGCCATATAATTATTTGTATTAGATAGGAATACTTTAAAGCATAGAACAAATAATTCATATTAGATGGCAATATTTGAAACCATATAACAGTGAGCAGAAAAGCTGTTAAAGAAATAACTAAACCCTGTGGTTAGGGCCGTATAATACACCGACTATATTTCTACTAAGGGGTAAGACCCCTCCAAAGCGTTTCCAGGATATGACACTAAACAATCTGATGGTAAGTCACCAGTAATGCAAGAGCTTTGGGGAATGCGGAGTACCCCTTTATTGTCATCACTCCCAGGTCGACTCTGGTCCGGAGTGGTAGCACCTGGTAGGATCTTACCTATGGGTCAAATACGAGAATCTTTTGCCATTTTAACTATAAGGATTTGGCATTATTTAACCTACAAGGGTTGATATGCCCTAAAACCCAATTCAACCAAACCTAAAAAACAGCTATACAATATATATATATATATATATATATATATATATATATGCAAATTTCATTAAACATAATAGACATTTTATGTCTACATATTTTCTTCTGGATCCGTTCGAATTCCCGTATTACTTTTATCGTATTCAGGGGGAATTGATTTATGTATTGTCCATAGTTGTATGTATCCCTAGTACTTTCTGCCCGACTTTGGGCCATCATCAGGGGAGAATCTATTACAAAAGTGATGTAACTTTTGTTTTAGCATATTAATACTGTGTAAGGGCGTCTTTGCCGTTGAAGATTATGGCGTTTGCTTTTAAATGTAATTCCATAATTAGTGCCAGTAGCTAAAGACATTTAAGTACATTAGTACTGGTTTGAAAATGAATTCTATTAAGCGTTGGTTGCATGTTTCTAGTATGTAGTGCTTCGAGAATCTGAAGTTTTTGTTTATTATTTTGATGTTCTAATATTGTTGCGTTGTCGGTGAGAATTTTTCGTTGTTGTGTTGTCGGGCATGAATGCTTTTTTAAATGCTGAGCTATTGAACTTGTGTCAGAAAGGTGCATTGTAAGTCTCCTCGACGGGGTAGTTGAGGTTAAACCAACATATATATTATTATTATCAGAGATGCAATCTCCTAAAGGACATTTAAATTTATATATAACGTTGGTTCTTTGCAAAACCCCAATCGAGGGAGCGGATTTATTTCTAATGACTAAAAAGGTTTTAAACTTATTATAATATATAATAAGTTTTATTTTTTATTAGGATCAGTGGGGAGTATGTTTTTGTGAATCAATGTTTTCAATATTTTTTCATCGGATTTATAGTTGTAGTGCATTTGGTTACGATAAAAAAGTTTGATATATGTTTGTTGACTGGATGGAATAGTACATTATAGAATTACATTTAAGAGCAAACGCCATAATCTTCAACGGCCAAAACGCCCTTACACAGTAGTAATATGGTATAACAAAATTTACATCACTTTTGTAATAGATCCTCCCCTGATGATGGTCGAAAGTCGGACAGAAAGAACTAGGGACACATACAACTATGGACAATACATAAATCAATTCCCCCGAATACGATAAAAGTAATACGGGAATTCGAACGGATCCAGAACGATAGGGAGGAGTGGCGAGAGAGGGTCAGGGATATCCGTACTGCCAGCACGATATAATGATGAAGATGATATATATATATATATATATATATATATATATATATATATATATATATATTATGTTTCAAATACAACGGAATATACAGCAGAAGAAAGTAGAATGGAAAAGCTGAAATATGATGATAAGAAATGTTACAAGAGGCAGCCAAATTGTTCAAATGCATATATGTATATATGTCTAACAAAATTTGATAATATATTGTGTTTTTACGTTTTATTTGTTTTCTTTTTCATTATCTATTTGAATATACTATGAACAAAATTTCCAAACCTCTCGGCATGAAATAAGAAAAGACGGGTCAATGTGTCGTTAAAACCAGTCAATTGGATTCGAGTCTACAGTCAAATTTATTTCTTGATATATATATATATATATATATATATATATATATATATATATATATATATATATATATATATATATGTGTGTGTGTGTGTGTGTGTGCGTGTGTCTAGCCACACTGAAGGTTTGTGACACAACAAAACAGTATGTGGATGACAATGCATATATATATATATATATATATATATATATATGCGCGCGTGTGTGTGTGTGTGTGTGTGTGTCTTGATC
>CAUZXS010005862.1:0-7500 GCA_963585895.1 Sepioteuthis lessoniana
GCAAATGGGACAACAATGGTCTGGTTATGCATGATATTACGTGGCCTGGAAACTCGACAGTGCCACCTGTGGGAAAGCCGGAAAAATTCTTCATGAGAGTAGTCACCCTTGAAGAGATTCCATACGTCCGCTACCAAGATCAGGAAGAAGGCAAGTGTAACATCAATGCTGTGCCATGCCGTGTACGAAAAGAAATCAAACTGGACAAGTGAGTTATCTCCCTTTTAATTACTTGGTTCCTCATGTTATCTATTTTGTTTGTCGCTTGCAATTCTCACAAGAGTTTGTTTTGTTTTTTATTTGTTTTTTGTCTTGTTTTATTTCGTTTTGCTATTTTTTTGGTCTGCTTTTATTTCGTTTTGCTTTTTGTTTTTTGTTTTTGTTGATTTTTTTTCTTTCTGTTGATTTATTTGTTTCCTGAGTAAAATAAAAGTATACCTTTACAAGGTATAGTGTGAATAATTGAACTTTGTTTTATTAATTTCTTTTTGTCTAGACATGATCTGTTAATGTCATCATAGTAATGAAGGGTTTACTGAAATATTCTATGCTGAATAATCTTCACACTCTACATGTACACAACTTATATACAGATATTTCAATAATGAAACTTTGATTTTAAAAGATTCCGCTGTCACATTTACTCGAACTGCTAAATGTCCTGGATAGAAAACTGCAGTCATTGGTGACGATCCAGTTCTGGGAAATCACTCCTTTCATCGACATTACTTCCAGGTCCACTCTTATCCTGTTAAGATCCAATCCATGGGTCAAGAAGATTGGTTATATTTAGAATGATTTTGAACAATGGCTCTTGAAATATTGATATTACAAACTACTTGAAACCAAATAACTTTAAACAAATTTAGTCTGGTTTCTTTGATTAATGACATATCAACCTTTGTGGGAGATTTAATGCCAAAACTATCCTTGTATGAGAACAGCAGTGATACAAGTTAATTAGTAGCTAGAAGGATAAAGGTGATCATGCCTTTCCTAAGGGTATCAGTCCGAAAATAAATATAATAGAGCGATTGGAGTTCGAACTCACTTCGAGGACGCAGTCCAGTACTTTAACTATTACTCTTCGAGAACTTCCCTCATACAAATTATTTGCAATAGATATAAATATTTACTCTAAGATAAATATAGGCTTGTAAATTATTAGTATTAAATGATAATTGTTAATTGAAGATACGTAATTGTTAGTATATTATTATCATTTCATAAGAATAGTTACTTGATATTATATAATTGCTTGAAAAATTGACTTTGGCATTAAATAACCCAACAAAGTTTGACATACCGTAAAAACCAACCAACCATAAATCTAACTAGAAAGAGATTTTTGAAATTATCATTTTCAGATTCTATTTGTTGTTTAAGCACAAGACTAAGTGGAATCTAGAATTGGTTTAAACACATTTTTTCCTTACTGCAACCAGAATGGTGATTCCTTTCCTCATTTACTGATTATTCTAATTCATCTATGAGACTGCGCATGTGCGTTACATACAGTTAAGAATGTACAGGTCCATACGGCGGATTCCTCATAAGAGGAATAGGTGGATACCCCCCATTTTTTTTTTTTTTTGTCTTTTAAAACGGATTTGCATAAAAGATATTTAAAATATATCTACTTATGCATGTATAAACATACACACACACACACAGACACATAGAAATATATATATATATCATATATTGCAATATACATGTGTGTGTGTGTGTGTGTGTGTGTGTGTGTGTGTGTGTGTGTGTGTGTGTGTGTGTGTGTGTGTGTGCGAATGCTCTATCATTGATACTGAGCACTATTTAATAATACCTCAAAATTAACTCCCCAAGTTAGCTACTGAGAAACATAAACCTCTACAATATACATATATATATATATATATATATATATATATATATACACATATATATATATATATATATATATATATATATATAGAGAGAGAGAGAGAGAGAGAGAGACGGGGTGAAAAAGAAAAAGAAATTTACAAGTCTCTGAGTATATATATATATATATATATATATATATATATATATCGGATGCATGCGCTAGCACGTGAATGTCTTACAGTAAAACGTTCGGTGTAGAAGAGTACCCACTTGACGTAATGGATAACTCGATTGTCTGCCGGAAACTATCCGACCTAATAAAGGAAGCCTTCTCTCCTTGACGATTTCAAATAAAGCATCCGATGTATTTATCTCTGAACGGTAGCTCTCTTTAAAATCCAGTGAACTAGAGAAAAGTATCGTGGTGGCAATTGTTTATAGACGTTCCAAATTTAAAACCTTTTGGTTGCTGGCATCAAGAATCTGAATCGCAAGTACAGTCTTTCTAGATTTTCAGCGTCTTAATGTCCGATACGTTAGGAAAATATCAGCTAATCTGGATTTTTGTAAAAAGAGGAGTTTGTAAATTGGCGTACGGTAAAGTTAGATTTTCCCTTTTATAGAAGTTGTGAATGCAAAAATCCCCAACTACCGCATTTTGAAAACTAAAAAAAGTTTCAGATAAAAACACCGTGGAATTTTATACATATCCCCATATTTCTAATAACCATTGAGGTGAATTTTTATTAAATTTATGATCAACCCAAAGACTTACAAGAGCATTTTATGAGCAGACACACAAAATCCATTTGTCCAAATAGCTTATTTAGATGAAAAAATATTTTCCACTGATATCAGTCATCTGTCACTTAAATTTGGTTCCAAATGAAAGTAATGGATTTGTTAATTAATTATTAATACAACCCTTCTTCGATCAAATATTGATTCAACAGTCTTTCTCAATTATATTCTCCCATTATTGGGCCTACTACTCTGTACCTGTGCTCAGTATCAACATACATATACATATATATATATATATATATATATATATATATATATATATCCAGTCAGCGTCCAAAGATAGTGGGTGTGGATTATTTTTTATAGAATATATGGAGAATATCATATAAATCTAAGTGAGTGCTCAATGTATGGCTATTGTTAATCCTTTATTCATTCGCTGGGATATAACAAAATTCAAATTCCGAGCGTATATAGTGTAATCGGATGGAGATTCAATTTTGGTTAAGTCGTCACAATAATTTTTTTTTTTCGGCGGAGAATATTACTGTACTCTCCGTCTCGTCAGATGACTTTTTACGTGCTTTTCTCGCAGTTGCAGAACAGCAAACGTAGAATCACAGTTCGTATTTAAAAAATAAAAAATAAAGATAAAAGAGGAATATCTAGGATAACAACAGCTGAGATAATTAACAAATGTATTAGGAGTAAATGTAAAATTTATATGGGGATAGTTGTTCGTTCTACGATCGTAGATTGTTTAGAAAATCACACCTGCTACGGGACCACCCGACAAGTACGTAAATTAGGATGGGTTGACCGACAGAGAAACCCCACTCCTGTTTCTTAATGCTTCTAACACCTAATATTTTGACCCCTTCTGCCCACACCTGTGAATTTAAATTATTTTTATTTTTATTTTATTTTTTATCTTTTTATTTTTTTATTTTTTAAATACGAACTTTAATTCAACATTTGCTGTTCTGCAACTGCGAGAAAAGCATGTAAAAAGTCATCTGACGAGACGGAGAGTATTTTAATATTCTCCTCTAAAATAAATTTATAATGACGAATTAACTAAGTTTGAATCTCCATCCGATTACACAATATATATATATATGGGGGACGGAAGACTTTTCACAGATACAACATTCTAATTTTATGGTTTGAAGTGAACCCACAGATACTCTGTACCAAATGTAGGTGTGCCGATCCATACTTAAATAATCCCGTCACTTTAATGGGCACCGTACTCATGTGTTTGTATATGCATGTATTTACCCAACCTCCTCGCACGAGCAGGATACAACCCAAGGTCAATTTTTAAGTAGAGTTTTACAGGTCTGAATTTATAGTTTTCCTTCTCTTAGATTGGTTGCAATACCAAGGTTAAAGAGCCCAGTCTACCATACTATTGAGTTGAGTCATAAAAGATTTCCGTTTTAGTAAAATATAATTTATTCAAAAATAATCAAACAATAAATTAATTTCAATCAATAGTATATTTGCCATTATTTTGAATCACCTTTTGCCATTCACCAGATCGCTTGTTAATTCCTCTCAATAAGAATTCAGCTGCTTTGGAACTCACCAAGTTTTTCATGAACATTTTCATCTTGAGAAAAATGTTTTTCATTCAGAGCATTTTGTAGAAAACGAAAAAGATTGAAATCACTTGGTGCAGGGCCTGGGGAATATGGTTGTTGAGGGTAGAACAGACAAGCCTCAATCCATTATTTTTTCCTGCTTGATTCTTGCTGAATGTGACTTTACGTTATCTAAGAAGCATAACGATTCTCCAATTGACGAGTACGAAGCGTTTTCTTAAACGATTTCTATGAACATGTTCCAGCTGTTTAGAGTATAAGTCTGCCTCTTGCGTTGAACATTGTCATAAAAGACCCATTTATTATCACCTGTAATGATATTCTTAAGAAACGGGTCATTTCTTTGTCTTGAAAGAAGACCTGTAGCTATGTTTATGCGATATTCCTTATTTTTCTCACAAAAAAAGTATGTTGAACCCAAACTTCCAGCTTGCTCCCATTTTTTTAATGGTGACAGAAACGGGAATTGGAATGTGTTAAGTGCTTATTCTCGAGTACATTTGCATGGACTGCATTCCACTAGTTCTCTTAAAGTATCTTGATCGAGGTCTGATGAACGTCCTGGTCTGGATTCATATCTCAACGACGTATTACTAGAACGAAAGTTTAAAAACCAATTTCGGATTTGGGGGCCAGTAACAACAACTTGGCCATGAACACTACAAATTGTTAAAACTAATTATGTTGCGTTTTTGCTATTCTTAAACTCCCACGACATTACATGTTGAATACGCACTTTCAGTTATTCCATTTTGGGGGCATGAAATCATAGATAAGATTATTTTGCACACTCTTTCACTGTTAAAAAAAGAATGGTCAATGAACACACTGTTTAATCAGGTAACTTCCATTTGTGTTTAAAACATTGAAAGTTTGAAATTCGTAGTTACAACTTGCTTTAAAACCCGAAAATTATTAATGATTCAACCCAATATCTATTCATAACTGGAAGACGAATAGTTGGATACATATTTTTCTCAAGAGTATTAGCACCAAGTGAGATGCGAACTCGATCTGCTGAGTCCATTTTCTACAAAGATAACTATTACACCATTAGTGCTTTCTCTTCATTTTATACCTCTCTGTCTCTGTCTGTCTGTCTGTCTGTCTCTCTCTCTCTCTCTCTCTCTTCTCTTTTCCCAAAAATCACAAATATTAGACTATAGCCTCCCTTTCTCTCTCTTTATCTCTCTCTCTCTCACTCTCTCTCTCTCTCTCTCTCTCTTTATTTCTCTCTCATTTTTCTCTTTTTCCGAAAATCACAAATATTAGACTAAATACGTTTCATTCCAACAAGCAAAATAGATCTTTATTCAGATTCGACTTCTTAATATACAAACTCTGATTTTTGCTGATGTGGTCGATTTGTAGCCGAAGGGCAGAATCATTTATCGGAGGAATTCTCAACTCTAAGCACTACAGTAGAGACACATTCTTTAGAGACTTATAAGCTTAAGTGTTATACCAACCCCCTCAATTCACCAGTGTATCGTTCCGACAAATATTTGATGCAAAATGACAACGAACGAAAAAGAGTTGAAAGGCAATTTGTTGATATGTTTTGCCTCCTTTTTATTCAGGGATATAAGTGGCAAAGAGAAAATAATTATCTTTCGCACTTTGTTTGGGGCTTAGAAAAATGGAAGCTGTAATCTCAGCGAAGTCAAGATATTTGCTTGGCTAAACTTTTGCTGCCCTTGACTTTGATGGTCGATGCTGAGACGTGAAGAGCATTGAAATTGATTTCTGAGATCGATGTCTTCAGTGTTGATTGCTTTGTCCATTACAAAGAATGGCAGTCAGGGAGTGGAGATGATTGTCAAAATGACCGCTTCACTTCCAGACAAAACACCCTCGTTTTCAACTGAAAAAAATTCTTTAGATTTCGCTCATAACTTGACGGATATCTACCAATACAGAAAAATTATTGGGTAGACGAAAAAAAAAGAGAATAAAAATGACACAAAAGAAATATGAACAAATCTGTTGGTGCGTATTGAAAGATATTCCTATATTGTGGGCGCAAGAAATGAAATCTGAATTCGAATAGCTACTCGTTATTGTTGATATAGTCTTCTCGATAAAGATTATAACAAGAATTTGCTCCCACCTTGAGTTATTTCAATCAATACAACGATTAATGCCATATTCTGAATTAAATGATGGCAAAATTTTTCTGATTCTTTGTCACAACAAACGTTCGATTCTCTTTGAATGTCAAGTTGTTTTCCTCTAGTGGCAGACAAATTGAAAGTTTTTGTTCATTTTATGTCTTTTTCAACTGAATAAAAATATTACAGCGGTGTAAATACAAAGGCATTGCACGTCTCTCTTCTCTTGCTGAGCAAATGATACAAAAATATAGACGAAAGCCCGTTTGGCAGAAAACTGCGATACTCTAATTGATGATCCCCCTTGATCCAAAAAGACCCCCCAGAGGAACAGCTCCAAACAACTATAGACCCATAACGTCCCTACCGGCACAAATTAGGCAAAATATCTTCGACTCCCTGATGAAAAAATGGAGTGTGTGTATGCAGTTAGTGTCCGAGTGAAAAATACATAATTGTGTTAGCAGTTACAACTGACACGTAAAAATACACGAATATTACACCAGACCAACAATCAAAAAACAGTCGAGGCCTCTATTATAAAATCAGAAAACCACTTCTCAAAATGATCTTTTTTGAGCAATTTCATAGAACCATGGATGAAAAAAACTCATAAGAAACAACTATACAAAAAATGAAATAAAACAACTGTACAAAAATAAAATATAAACCTACAACCCTTCAGTATAAAATAACCCTAAACAGTTTAACATGCTATTAAAACCAATCTCTCAACCCTTTCTCGTAACTGCTTTGAGTTTTCACTTAAGTCCTCACTGGTCAACACCATTTTCATTTGAATTGTGAACGTGTGATAACGTTAACCAACGCAACATACCCAACGGCGACTTCTTTTAAGAACAAATATGTAATTGTAACTATGTTGAACATGACTAAAGACATTGCTGAAATCTTTGAAAGGCTGAATCTTTCTGACGATTCTAAATTCATTTATCAGTGACTTGTTCGTAAAAAAAAAAACATTTACAAAGGTAATCATTTTGCCAATGGAGTCAGCTAACCTGCATAAAGTAAAATCGTAAGACCCGAGAAACTGAAAATAAAAGTGAAAAAAATAATATAAAGGTATATAGGATCTGATAATAAATACTATTTAATCATATTCGTTTTGATTGAATATTGGTTCACTAAAAATAATGATATTGTATCGTTGGTTTAGAGGAAAATAAACT
>CAUZXS010005862.1:12500-28257 GCA_963585895.1 Sepioteuthis lessoniana
TGAAGGTCACTCGTTTCTTTTTCTTAGAGCGTATTTAACTTAGTCTGTTTAACCCATCATTTGCTTTTGATATTGGATACGCTGTGTGTGTGTGTGTGTGTGTGTGTGTGTGTGTGTGTGTGTGTGTGTGTGTGTGTGTGTGTGTGTGTGTGTGTGTGTGTGTGTGTCGGAGTGGTTTCGGATTTCACTTACAGTTATTTTTTCCTCTGTGTATGTGTGAATATGTGTCTTGAGATATTTTTTATTACTGCATTTGGTAACCCCTTGGTAATACTAAGGGTTACCAAATGCAATAATAAATGATGTAAAATATGTGATATAATTATTGAAGGAAAGCGTGGAAACAAAATTCGAAATAAATAAGGACTTAAGCTGCAACACAAAAAACGTAGTCTACATAATTGAATATAGCAAATGCAAAGAAATATTCATAGGGTCAATACAAGTCCTTAATACAAGGACAATAAAATATGAATCATACACACACACACACACACACACACACAAATGGAAAAAAACATACATAGATATGTATATATATATACATACAAAAAAATCTCAAGACACACATTCACACATACACGCAGAAAATAACTTTAACTGAAACCCTAAACCACTCCAACACACACACGCACACACACAACGTATCAAATATCGAAAGCAAATAATGGGTAAAGCAGACTTAGTTAAACACACTCTAAGAAAAAGAGAGGAGTGGCCTTTATAAAAACGCATAACCAACTGAAAATCATTCAAACTGTAAACACGAGTGAGTTCAAATCTCATTGAATACCCCATTAGCAAGGCATTATGCCATACATGTTCCCTGACGAAATCATCAAGCTGGAAACATACACGTATGTAAGAGTAGAATAAATAAAAAATAAATAAATCCTAAAAAAATTCAAATCTCTTCATGGATCTACTCCTTTTAATATATATATATATATATATATATATATATATATATATATATATATATATAATTCATGGAAGATAGACTGCGACCCGTTTGTTGTTTTGCAAAATCTCGATGAAACCCAGGGGTTGCAGTCTAAATTCCATGAATTAAATATATATATCTAATATATATTTATTTATTTATTATTATATAATAGCTCTATCCTAGATATTGAGCACCCTCCATATTATATTGCACTTGGTTTGACACGAACCCACAAAGTGATTTAGTGGCAACCAACAATGTTATAATATAACATATATATATGTTATGTGTGTGAGTGTGTGTGTGTGAGAGAGAGAGAGAGAGAGAGGGAGGGAGAAATAGAATATTTTCTTAAGATATCAACAAATGATACGCACTTTTTCTTCCTGACTGGCTTCTTTGTTTTTATATTCTTGAGCCAGATTAGATTTCGTGCGTTTTTAATAATAATAATAAAGTAATTCTGATTATGAAAATAGAAACTTTCACGTCTGCATATATTATACATGGAAAAAGAGTTAATAGGATTTACCTTAACTTGCACAAGACCACTATTTTTGGAGGGAGAAAACAATTCCCCATCGAAATTTAATTGATAACTAACTTTTTAAGGATTTTTTTTTTTTTTACATTTTATAGATAAAAAGCTAAATAATCAAAAAATACCTGAAGTACATAAAGATGTACATACATAGCTGTAATTATGTTTTACCTTTTAAACCCTTCTTCGATGAAGCCATCAATTTTCGATTCGATAACTTCCTTCGTTCCACCTTGTTCATATGTTTTCGTCTCCCTCCACCATTACACAACAACGCAATGACTTTGACTTAGTTCACCTTATATCCGATTCGATGGACCCAATTTTGTAACTCTTGTGCATTTCACTGAGCAGAGATTTGAATGCTGTCCGATGAGTTGACCACTGTCCACTCTGTTTCTCGAATTGACCATTGTGTCCATTTCCAATTAAATTCTACATCGCAATGTAGGGAGTCCTGCTTTTTTGCGGAGATTTCTTTCCGGGTCAATGTTTTGCGACATTCCACAAGAAAACGTTGAACGATAAAGAGAAAAAAGATAAAGATATGTCCATCTGGTCAGTTAAGTGATCGCCTGTGGACTAAATGCTTTTGGTGGTGATCAGTGCCAAAAGCTTGCGAGATATGATTCGTTTATTTAGCAAATGTTTTCCCTTTTAACTTTGAACATTAAATCTCGGAAATGAAGGAAGTGGATTTTTGCATTTTAGTCAATTCCAGCTTCACGTCGAACAAATGAATCGAAAGATTTCTAAGCTTTTACTGAAAAGACGGAGAAAAAGAAAGAAACAGGGAGAATGTTACAGTACTTAGAGTAAAAGAAAATATTTAGAATTAAGATTAGGGTTCGAGGATTTATTTGTTATGTTTATATATTTGCTTTACATCTAAGGAAAAGGAAAAGGTATGCATCTATAAACATATGTATCTACGCATTTGTTGATAAATATCAGTAAATTATCGATTTGTACATTGTACAGATGAGCAGTTGGATGATAGATGAAAAAAGACGGTAGATCAAAATTAATGATAGATAGATAGATAGATAGATAGATAGATAGATAGATAGATAGATGAAAAAATGACGTCGATTTCAGTGGACTTGGGTTACTAATACAAGAAATATGTTCAATTTTTTAACAAACTACCCATGCATAACATTTCTCTGAAATGCGGCTTTAATCTGTAAACACTTTCAGAAATGAAGCACAGAGGCGAATGTGTAAATCTATGAAATTTTATCCAGAAAAAAAAATTATAAGGAGTTGAAGAAGGCCCTAAGTCGAATGTACATCTGGACTCATTAGGAGCAACATTCAAGAAAATGCCAAATTGGAAAACACCGGGCCATAATGGATTCTGTCCATATACGGTAGATTGTCTCAGCAACTAAGTTAATTCCTAGAAGCTAGCATACACGACTGGATGTCGAATTAAAAACCTACCCTAATCCTAAAGGACCTCGGAAGGAAACCTTCCCTAGCAACTATAGATCGATAACTTTTTTACTTATGATATGAAAAATCCTAACTACATGTAGAAAAGAAGAAATCTATTACTCGCTTGTATGCTGCCGGAAAAACCAAAGGGATGCCGCAGAGGAACAAGGGGAACAGATAATCTACTATATGTATATCAGCACATCTTCAGGTCAATATAAGAAGGAAAAATGTTGCCACTGACTACAAAAAGGCCGATGATATGGTCCGGCAAAACTTGGATAATAGAATGTCTTTAAAAAGTTTTTAAAAAATATTCGAAAAGGTCATAAACTACATAACGAAAGTCGTGGAAAATTGGAAAGTGGAATAAACAGCAGAAGGAAAAAACTTGGCAGATGTGAAAATTCAGGGTTACTCACTTTCGTTACTGTTATTTGTTATTGCATTAGTACCACTCATTTATATACAAAGGAAATACACAGAAGGATCCAAATTTAAAAATTACAAGGAAAGATTAATCACCGTATGTAGATGGATAATATCATGATTTTTGCCAAAGATTTAAAAAAGATTAGGACACCCTGATACAAACAATAAGAATATACAAGCAGCATATTAGGATAAAATTCGGCATTGGAAGATATGCCAAGCTCAAAATGAAAAGTGGTAAAAGAGAAACAATGGAAGGAATAGAACTACGAAATCAGAAAAGCATCAGAAGGCTTAGAAAGAAGGAAAATTACAAGTACTTAGAAACATTGGAAGCGGACACCCTCAAACAAAGATTGAATTTTTAAAAAATATACCTCAGAAGAACAAAAATTCTTGAGACCAAACTCTACGGCAGAAATCTCATCAAAGGAATAAACACCTGATCAGTTCCTCTTGTAAAATACTTAGGGGCATTCTCAAGGAAGGAAATTGATGACTATACACAAGGCCAAACATCTGGGAGATGACATAGACATACCATACGTCTTAAGAAAAGAAGAAGGAAGAGAACTTGCCAGAATTTCAGATTACGTTGATGCATCAATACAAGGTCACGAGGAGCTCATTATAAAGAGCAAAGAAAGATTACCGTAGCAAGTGACAAAGTCAAATAGAAAAATAACAAAAACTATAATACAGAAATGGGAAGAATAACAATTGGATGGAATTTCAAACGACAAACACTGTTTGCATACGAAAAGACCTGAACGAAAGGGAAACAACTAAAGAAAAACTGAATCATTTTTTAATGACAGCACAAAACAGTGGATCAGTGAAAATCAATAATACACAACTGAATAACAAGAGTAGGTGATAGGTTGAGGCAAAGATGAAAAGGTAAATTAGATAATAAGCAAATGTAGCAAACTTGCACAAAAGAAGAAAAAGACGAGTGATACATAGGGAATGGTGCGAGAGATTAAAATTTGACAATGTTATAGGCACAAATCAGAATCTTTCCAAGAGAACGAATTACACAAAATTCCTAGGGATTTTGAGATACAAACGAATCACCTAATCCCGGTGAAAAGACCAGAAAGAGTGTTAATTAAAAAAAACTTGCCATTTAGTCGATTTTTCTATTCTGGCGGACACACAGAATAAAAACAAAAGAAATCGAAACGATAAAAAAATATTTGGACCTTGCCAGAGAACAAAAAACTATGGGACATGAAGGTGGCCGTGATACTAATTATAGCTGATTTCCAGAGAACGGTCCCCAAGAGCTTCGAAAAAAGACAAGCGAAAATGGAAATAGAGAAAAAATCCAGACCTTTTTATAGTTAAGATCGACTAGAATACTGAAAAGAATCTAGGAGACTTGAGGAGATTTGCTGTCACTCAGACTCTAGTGAAAAACCATCTGCTAACACTGGTGCGAAACACTCAATAATTATAATAGTATCAAAGAAAAGTCAATTGCTGATACCTTACGAAATGAAAGAGAAGCAATTGAAATGAACGCACTTAATAATAAAACAGATAATACAATAAAATAATCAAACAATGATTACATGAAAACTTGAATAGCAAAGAATGAATAGAACAAATTAGAGAATAACCAACCTCAAATAGAAAACCCAGACTTCATAGAAAATAAGATTAGAATCAACGAAATGAAATAAGATATAATCAAAGAACTCGCTTAGGTATCTACTAATGATGCAGAACACCTTTAAGAATTACGAAAACAATGCAGATAAAATTGGTAAACGATGACATAGAAGATCTACTACAAGACATTAAACCAAATCTTACGCTTTTAAATGAAATAATATATGTGACTGTTACAATAATAAGCTCACTGGTCATAGCACATAGACAAATTGCTTTAAGCGAACCAAATGGAAATAAATGATACGAAAAGAATTAGAGGAATATAGAAGTGAATAATCCATATTTGATTACATCAATAAAAGTGTCAAAGTGAAAAATAAAAATAAATATGAGATAACATCAATTGATAAGATCCCGATAATAGAAGAAAAATTGAAGCAAAAAAATCTCGTTAAAAACCAAGCGTATCTGAAGATATGAAAAACAAACAAAATTCTTCAGACTCAACAAAATATTTCAAGACGGCCCAGAATAAATTCTATCGAGAAATAGGGAAAGAGACAATAAATATAAATAAAATCCCCTATATTGAAGAACTGAAAACATTTTAAGTAATATACAAAGCCATAATCATATAATAAAAATCAAGAGGATTAAAAATATAAAAGACACTTATAAAAATTATGAAACCACAAATATACGAAGATATTGCAATAGAAAAGATTATAAACATACTTGAACGCATACATAAATGGAAGGCACTTGGAATAAATGAAATTACAAAAAAAACTAACTTCAGAAATCATTAAAGAACCTGAAAAACTCCTGATTGGCTCACAAAAGGAGTAACATACCAACAACCAAAATCAAAGGAAACGACAAACCGAAAATATAATCGACCTATGAAGTGCCTTCTCACAACATATAAAGTAATAATATCGATTCTAAAGGATAGAATCGTTAAGTTCATAAAAACTGAGGATGTCTTCCCTTTAGAATAAAAAATATGCAAAAAAGATCCTCATAAACAAAGATGATCATGGAGAATTGTCGGTTGAAACAGAAAAATCAAAGTAATGGCTTGGACAGAGAGAGCACTTTTGATGGCATACCTCATGAATAGATTCTAAAAGTTCAAAAATTTTTAAAGATATACCGATTTATAATAACATTCCTAAAATGAAATATGGAAAGATGGCAGATTAATCCATGAAAAAAGGCTAAAAACTAATCATCTGAACATCAAATAAAGAATCTTCCAAGGAGACGCACTTACATCTCTTCCTTTTCGCATTGATCAAATACTCCTCAATATAGAAGTTAAAAAATACAGATTATGGATATAAATCTACTTTTAAAAAATAAATCTATTCTATATAGATGATTTGAAATTATATGCAAAAATTGATAACGATTTAGATCTACTAAGCACAGTAAAAATAGTTAATGATGATATAAGAATGTAATTTGATCTGGAAAAATGTCTGAAAGTCACATTTAAGAAAGGCTCGCCAATAAAGCGTAAAAACATCACTCTAAATATAAACACGGAAATTACAGAGTTTGAACACAACAAAACCAATAGACATTTGAGAATTGAGAAAATTTGGCACCCTAAAACTACCACCATGCTAATTATAGTGAGAACCCTACGCATAGAAAAAAAGGGATCGATAAATACATATCAACAAGATACCTGGCAGTCCCTGCCAATATGAAATACAAAGGATTGCACTTAGCGGAACTGCTCATTTCCTTAGGAGGGTACTATCAATGTGACTGAAAAATATCACCTAAAAGAGGCTGCAAAACACCATATGAACAAATGGTATATGTACAACCCAGCGTCTGTCCCGGAGAATGAGATGCATAAACTCCTACATACAAACGGATCACCTAATCTCAGCCAAAAGACCAGACCTTATAATAATCAATAAAAAAAATAAGAACTTGTAAAATTATGGACTTTGCTGTCCCGGCTGACCCTAGAATAAAATTGAAACGAAGTAAAATGAAGGATAAGTACCAGGACCTTGCAAGGGAATTGAAAAAACTATGGAACATAAAAACGACAATTATACCAATCGTGATTGGTGTTTTTGGTACTTTCGAGTCACCAAAGGATTATTAAAAGGATTGGAGGACATGGAGATAGGAGGAAGAGTGGAGACCATCCAAACTACAGCTTTATTGATAACGGCTAGAATACTGAGAAGAATCCTGGAGACTTGAGGAGACTTGCTGTCACTCAAATTCCAGTGAAAGACCATCAGCTGACACTGATATGAAAAAATCCCAAGGAGTAAATAATAATAATAATAATAATAATAATAATAATAAGTACAAGATATCCGACCAAGTGATAAACTTCACCTGAGAAGTCATGAAATTGCACCCTAGCAAAGTCGAAAATCCTAAGAAACACCTTCCCTGGAAATGTGCCGATAGCACGACAATTTGTAATAGCAATGATGCATTTCCTAAGTGTGACATACTGAGGAAGTACAATTGGGCAACAAATTTATAAAATCACAAGAAAAGATTAATGTACATGGACGACATCAACCTGTTTGCAAAAATTGAAAAAGAATTAGAGATTCTGATATGAACAATAAGAATATACAGTCAGGATATATAAAGGAAATTTGGCATAGAGAAATGTGCCATATTCATAATGGAAAGTGGAAAAAGATAAGTAACGGAAAGAATAAAACCCCAAATCAAGAAAGAATCAAAACGCTTGAAGAAAAGTAAAATTACAAGTACAGGGGAATAGTGGAGGCGGACATCATCAAACAAACTGAGATGAAAGAAAAAATAAGAAAAGAGTACCTTAGACAAACGAGAAGACTTCTCGAAACCAAACTCTTCGACAGAAATCCCATCAGTCCCTCTTGTAAGATACTCAGGAGCATTCTTAAAATGAACAAAGGAAGAACTCACCCATCCAGAGGATAATAAAGTTGATGACGATAGACAAATCTTTACAGCTGAAAGATAACATAGACAAACTATAAGTGTTAGGAAAAGAAGAAGGAAGAGAACTCGCCAGTATTGAACATTGCAAGGACTCGAAGACAACATTAAAAAGAAAAGAGCAAAACTAATTACAGCGACCAGTAACAGTGTTGTACCGATTTGGTTATGTTATCAATAACAATGATACAGATACATATACAAATACAGGCAGACTCTGTCGTTTCGGATACGAATGAGTTTATTAATTTCTGGCTTCGGTCCATGATGACACGAGGGGAGAGGCACAATTCTTAAAAGCCTATGCTAACCATACTAGGCTGACCCCACCCCAACGCGCGGTGCATCTTGTTTAAGATCTCAATTCCTCTCTGCAGGTCAAAATCCGAAAAACTCAACTGCACGCCTCAACAGTCGAATCTCACCGTATTTTTAACATCCTGAAATTCTCAGGACCATTTCTTCAGGCGTGACGTCATCCACATTCCAGCCCCATTTCCTCTCTGGCGGTTTATTATGACAAATGGTGATTGTCATATCCTTTCTGCGCATGCGTAAGACTGCACCAAATGACTATGCATCTGGACTAAGAGACCCGAGTAGTTCAAATCCTTACCAAACTGAATGATAAGATATAAGATATAATTAACAAAAAATGATTCATATAAAAAATTATTCCTTAATTATATAACAAAAGTACTGACAACATAAGGACAAACAAAACAACAAAATCTTGGAAACAAACATGAGAACAACTGTATGAATATTTCAAGCGACAAACTGACGACATCTCATACGGAGAAACTTGGTCATGGCTACGAAAAGGAACCCTTAAGTGAGAAATTAAATCTCTTCAAATAGCAGCACATAACAACGCAATTAGGACCAACAAAATATTTCCGCGAAAATTATAGTATGCACCAGAATGGCTAGTGTAGATTATGTGATGGCAAAAACGAAAAGATTTACTTCATTATAAACAAATGTAGCAAACTAAAGCAAAAAGAGGATAAGACAAAACACGATTGGATTGGGAAAGTGTTCCACTGGGAATTATGCAAGAAATTGAAATTTGATCATACTACCAAATGGTATATACATAAACCAGAATCCGTCCTGGAGAATGAGACGCATTAAATTCTCTGAGGTTTGGAGATAAAAGCAGATAACCTAATGCCTACCAGAAGACCAGACCAAGTGATAATTTCCAAAAAAAAAAAGAACCTGACGACAAGTGGACTTTGCCGTCCCAGCGGACCACAAAGTGAAAATGAAAGAAAAACGAAAATAAATACAAGGACTTGGACCTTGCCAGAGAATTAAGAAAGCTGTGGAACATTTGAGTTTTGAAAGGGGATTGGAAGATTTGGAATCAGACGACAAATGGAGACCATCAAAACAACAGCATTGTTGAGATCAGCCAGAATACTGAGAAGAGTCCTGGAAACCCGAGGAGACTTGCAGTCACTCAGATTCCTAGGAAAGACCATCAGTTAATTCTGATGTGAAAAACTCACAAGGATTATCATAATAATAAACGAGTTAGTTATACTGTGAATAACTCGCATAGTGAAAATATTAGTATATATGTATATATATATATATATATATATATATATTATTATTATTATTATTATCATTATATGAAATCAATAACAGACATAAGCAACTCAAGTGAAAAAAATAGAAGAAACGGACGCATTACGCCCCCTTGAGGAAATGACTAAAAGTGTAAAAGTGAAAATCAGAAAGGCAAAAAAAAAGTGATAAGGAAATATGGGTAACTTCAATAAAAAAAAAAATAACATCAGCAATAAAAGAGATTTTGAAACGGAAAACTCAAGAAAAAAACACATCTTAGAAGATATGAAAAGTGGATAACGTTCTTCAGACACCACAAAATCTTCAAAGAAAATCCGATAAAGTTTTAACGTGAAATTGAAAAGAAACAATAATTGTAAAAGATATTTGAACGGAAGAAGTAAGAACATTTCTGAACGATATTTGAAGCAAAGAAAAGAAATTTAACGATAAAGAAGGTGAATGGATAGAAAGAAGAATATCAAAATAGAAAGATATTAAGATGCAAACTTTGGATAACATCAGCACAACAGAACTTGAAGATATTTTCAAAGAAATACATAAATGAAAATCACCTGGAAAAGCACCTGGCACAAATAAGGCTTAAATGGTTGCCAAGATCAACAACTGATTAATAGAATGCTCATGAAAAATGCGGAACTAAACACACAAACCTAAGTATAAAGTGGATTGGATCAATCATAGGAAAACTTGTGACATTATGCCTCACAGCTGAATCTTGAAAGTTTGGGAGATCTTCAAAATATCCTTAGAAATAATTAATTTTTAAGACACATCGAGCTTGGCCAGTATGAAAACTTCACATCTATTCAAATTGAAGAGGTTGATGATATAGAATATCTAGTAAATGAAGGAAAGGTTAAAAAGGAGTTTTATAAAAAAAACAAAGATCAATAAAACCTACTGAACTCCATGGCAGCAATATGATTGTAACCATAAATCTTCTAGCAATGCCATTTATAATTGTTTGGTTGGTTGGTTGGTTGGTTGGTTGGTTGGTAGGGTGGGTGGTTGTGTTTTATGTCATATCATCCTTTCTAGGTTATTTAATACGAAATCCTATTTATACATTATTGAATATATATGACTTGTAAACAAATAGTTGTAGATAAATTTTTAACGAGTCGTAACTAATTTGTTTGCATACAAATAATTCCAAACATTTCTATCAAACATTTATAATTTTATTGGATATTAATCATTTGTTTATACACAGTGATGTTGTTTCAGAAATTGTTCACACGAATTGTCTAATGTGTACGCAGTTAAATGGTCTCAAACACTAATGATTCTATTCAACATTATTCATTCATTTGTACACAGTCAAATGGTTCCGAGTATTGCTATGTAACTAACAATCAAATTTAATATCAATCATTTGATAATGCACGTTTGAATGGTCGAACAATTCTATTTCTAACTATTCAATTCAACATAGGTCTTTTGTTTGCACACAATTTAAATGGTCTAATTTGACCCAAGATGGGACCTTTTTAGTTTAAACCACTCTGAGTCAGAATAGACCTGGGAGCAATGGCAATGAAGGAGTACTACACACCATCAAATGATTTAGTGTCATATCCGGGACACTCATTGGCTGAGGTCTTACCCTTCTGCAGAGATACAGTCGGTGTTTTCAACAGCCCCAACTGACAGGGCCTCTAATCAGCTGTAGTTTCAATGTTACCAATTCAACTGTCGATGAAATAAAGGAAATTGATATCAAAGAGGAAATTTATAACTTGCTATAAGATGCTAAATCCGAAAATATATTCCATCGTCTTTATATTACCAGAAATAATGGCGGTAAGGACTTCATTCAATATGAGTTGACCTGTAAAACAACAAATATTGGTTTACTTCTTCATCTTTGTTTAATGGCATATCAACTCTTTTTAGGTTATTTAATGCCAAAGCCATTCTCCTAGAAGAACAGTAGTGGTACTACTTAACCTATAGCTGGGAGGATAATGGGGTTCATACCTTTCCCCAGGGTATTTGCCCGAAAGTGAACGTAATAGCGCGACTGGAGTACGAACTCGCGTACTACGATTCCGCAGTCAATCGCTGTAACCATTACACCACGAGGACACCCCCAAATATTGGTTTAAAAAATATTTACATACACATCAGACCGGAGAATACCACTTCCTAACTTTTATGAGAAAAGTAAAAAAAATGTATTCTATTTATAAGGAAAATGATAAACTCATGAATTAAATAAACTTCACTATGAAGAATATAAAAAAAAATATTCAACTAACAAATGCAGCTGAAATCATAAAATGATTTTAAAAGTAAATGCGAAACAATTTTTTAAACAATTTTAAAAACACCAGAGATCAAAAAATTCACATGGACAAGATATCCTCAAAAGTATCCATGTAAATAAGCGCAAAACCCATCATCTTATTCTTCAATTTCTCATATATATATATATATATATATATAATATATATATATATATATATATATATATATATATATATTGAAAGGTTTTTCTTCGTGTAGTTATGAATATTAACTGCAATAGGTGCACTTCATATTTTCCTCTTAAGTGTTTGATTTATCGAACTTTCCACACATTTCTATCATACTGTCAGATTCACCATAATCTGTCATTTCAACATATATATATATATAATTAGTCAACATAAATATCTATTAAATAGAATATTAAACAAATTATTTTTGAGTTGCCCATTTAATATATATACATATAAAAGTTATTAGTTCAATATCCTATATTATAGGTCTTTTACGAAATATGTTACAGAGTAATCTGCTTGAAAATTTGATACTTTCTTCTTGATTTTCATGTTTATTGTTAGCTTCATTGATCCAGAACGCTGTGGCTTTTTCGTGGTAACTTGTAAAGAATTCTGCAATTCACTTCCTGGTTTAATCTACGTGAACATCCTTAAAAACTACTGTTCGTTTTTTTTTCTCGATTTTATGCTAAAACCAGGACAACAGAAATCAATTAAGCAAATTTAATAACTGTCACTCAAACTTACAAAATGAAAGTCATTTCATATTTGGTGAACCAGAATGAATCTATTAAAAGTAAATGTTTTGAAATTCAGTGACCCGTACGGGATAAGTAGAACCAAATATTTGCATCACTTTGTTTATTGCTCGTTTAGAATGAACACTCAGACGCAAAAAGAAAACTTCATTGACATGTGTCTTCAAATTCACTTGAAGTTTATTTATTCTAAAATTTCATATTCTCCAAGAAATAAAATCAGAAAATCAAGTTGTCATAAAATAATTATATTTTTCTAGCTTTAAGTTTATTTTATAATATTTTTATTGTTTTCCAAAATTTTTCCTTTTTTTTTTTTTTTTTGACTGGAAAATCAGGAAACAAAAATTGATAATCTTCTGTTAATTCGTTTTGATTTATTTAAACGTCCTGTTTTCATTGTAATGATGATGATGATGACGATGATGATATTATTGGATCTGCAATTTACGATTTGAATGATTATCATGATGTTGTTGATGATGATGATATCATTAGATTAGCAATTTACCATTCGGATAATTGTAATGATGATGATGATAATGATGATGATGATATCATTGGATCAGCAATTTACAATCTGAATAATTGTAATGATGATGATGATATCATTGGATCAGCAATTTACAATTTGAACAATTGTAATGGAATAAACTGACATCAAACAGAGTTGAATCGAAAGATTGAAAATGGAAATTCGTATTTACTTTTTTTGACTGGAATTAATCTCACAACAAATCTGGAATTGATTGGATCAAATCAATTAAATTAAAAATCAATCACTTTTTCACATATGCTGAGAATCTTCTGAAAAATTTGACGCCTTTTAAAAAATTATGAAATAAGAAACTGAAAATATATTTCATTTATTTTTATATCAATATTCAATTGAATTCTAAATGACAAAATGACATTTTGGTTTGAATAATGCTGTAAAACTTGCAAAATGAAAAATCATGACCAAAATTTTATGAATTGTTTCCAAATTCTCGCAACAATCTTTCAGTCTCTCATTTTAGTCATTCTGTTTCATTCCAAGTGGCAAAAAAATCACCATTTAACCGTTCATATTTTCGAGATGTTTCATTAATTAATGTTAATTGAAATTTAAGCTGCAGCACCACCTACTCCGACTAATCTCCCTTTATAATTACCCAATTAACAGTCCTTAATGGTTTATTCATCTATTTAGCTCCGATATGTTCCTGTTTTGGACAATTCACGCGCCTGTTGCGACTAATTCTGCTGCTGATGACGATGCTATGAATGATGCTGATTCTATTATACGCCATATTGATAAACAATTTGCATTGATCTTTTAATCAATCATTTTATATTTTCTAAATATTTGTTTGCTTTTTATTGAAGTTTTGATTTTTGTTTCTGTCATTTTTATTCATGTGTTTTACTCTTTTATTCGGACAGACGTGTTATTTATGAATTATGTATGTGACCTCATAAATATTTATAATGATATCAGAGCAGGAAATTGACATATTTATCTACATCTGTTTGATATTTGCATTGATCTTCAATGCAAGATGTATTGTTATTGTGCATGCATATATATATATATATATATATATATATATATATATATATATATATATATCCTACTAAAGCATACATATATATCATATGTAAATTCTTCTATTTAAGTATTATATATATATATATATATATATATATATATATATATATATATATATATTTGCCCGGAAATGATCCAGTCTGTTAATATTCATGAAAAAATGGACAGCCTATGCAATGGCATTTTGACCCCTACAAAGTACTTCCCCTTGAGATTTCTTACAAACTTATGTCAACGTTCTTTCCAAATTTCAAAAACCTCTTCCTTCAGGATCACTATCGGCCATCTGAAAGTGTTATTATTAAACTTAATCTGGTCTACGATCTGAAATCTCCCTAACAATAGCAATTTTAGCTTTTTGAAACCAGAAATCGTATGAAGCTAAATCTGGGGGACTTGATTAATATGATGTTTTGTAAAAATGAAGAAAGAAAATTTCTTAAAAAACAAAACGTTATGTTCACTCAGGCGCAATAAGACCCCTTCTTGTAATTAACAAGGCTGCACGACCGTTTTTGAAATGTTCAAAATAATTGAATATTTTCGGGACAAATTTCGTATATACTGGCATAATTTTCAATACCTCACATACCAACACACACACACACACACACACACACATATATATATATATATATATATATATATATATATATATATATATATATATATATATTCTTTAACCTGTATATATAGTGTTGTCTTTATATATACATAATGTATAATTGCATGAATTTACGTGTATATTAAAATTTAGATATGTGCCTTCTTCATGTTTCCATGAATTTATTTTTATATGCCGCATAAACAAATGAATGAATTATGTGTATATAAATATTTTATATCAGTTTTTAGTCGTAAATGAAATGTATGTTCAATATACATATATACAAAGGTATATGGATATACCTATATATGACTATATATATATATATATATGTGTGTGTGGATGACTGTGTATATATATATATATATATATATACAAACATACTTATATAAGTACATGTGTCTTCTCATGTATATGTATACTTATGAATTATTAAATGTGTGTGAGTGTACGTATATATATTCAAATATATAGATATATATGCATATATTTTACACCGAAGGGTGAATGTGCATTTGTGTGTGCGTACGTGCGCACCCGCATGCGCATAGGGAGCGCCTGCACGCACGTTTGTGTGTGTGTGCCAGCGCTTATATTTTTACAAAGATGAATTTCTAAATCTGCAACCTGCCACGTGGATATTAATTGGATTTTCATCTAAAATCTTCTCTGTATAATATTCAAGCAATGTGATTCATCATTCAACACTAATTTAACTGCGTTCATAAGAAATGAGAACGTTATGTTCCAAATTATTTTTTGCAAAATAAATCATCATTCTCTCGTTGGACTGTGATGTGTCAATGTGTGCATATACAATTATTTGAATGCTTATATACTTAGATGTATTTCTACGTGTCTATAAAAATAGATAAGTATATGCATATACACGTTCAAGTTAGTTTCTTGTTATATAAAGTATGGCACAAGGCCTTTTTTAATGGACACAGGCCGAATCGCACATGACCAGCAGT